>JAULKK010299130.1:0-12703 GCA_032355705.1 Rubia peregrina
TTTATATTCTTTTCCCATGTGTTGCCTTCATCCAATCATATAAGTGTGTTATTTTCTTGACTTCATTTGCGGGAATTTTTTACAAGTCTACCTATGATTCCTTCCCTTATTTTACTCATACAAGGGCCCAATTGCATTGAATGAAGAAAGCAAAGAAAAAATTGGTTCTAAAGAACATAGGTCATACTAATGACGTTGAGGAGAAATGTGTGACCCCAATTAAAAAAATGACAATCAGGACGTAAGTAACGAGATTGTGGATGATGAATCTAGCTCCAAAAAATTGGAGGATGAAAAAGGATGAATTCGATTGAGGACAAGGGGGAGAATTTGGACAAGTTCGAGATAAAAGAGTATTGCAAGCGTAGAGATACAGTCACGTGTAATTCAGTCTTACTAGAAAAGCAAAATAAACCCCTGTAAATATTCTTCGACAAATCCTTTGAACCCATGGTTATGCACAGGCGGTGGTCCGGATATTGTGGCTATGCTTTTCGACAACAAATCTGCTTTGGGACATGGCATAATTGGAAAGCTGTCCCAGAACACGTAAATAAAGATACTTAGGAAGACATTCTTGTGAGTATGTTCCATTCCTTTATTATCATTTTGTGTTCTCCAAGAAAATTTTAAATTCACAGCATATAAATTTGACTTTCCATAGATGAGCTGGGATATACAGACCAAAATAAGCTTCGATGAAATGAATGAGTTCCGAAAGATATGGACAATTTATGCAGGTGAAAAGTGGGGGAATTAGAAGGCGAATGTGACTCGAAAGTATATCATCGACGCAAAACTGGGTATCCATTTATGGACGGCGTAGCGTATCGATGGATGAATAGAAAATAGTGGGAGCTATTTGTAAAACATAGAATGACCCCCAAATTCAAGGTCAATATATAAGTTCCCATAATTTATGTTATTCAATCGATAAATATATTTTTCTAATCATTGACCATATAGGCTAAAAGTGATGCAGCAAATGTAAGCGCCGCAAGTAAGGACTACGTCTATCATACGGGTAGTGGAGGGAATTGCAGAATTGCTAGTGAACTGGAGAAGAGAAAAATAGAGGATAAATTGATGAGCTTATGAGTCAAGGTCAAAGTGTAGAAAAATCAGAGGCGAAAGTTGAAAGCATGAATTTCAAACCAGATAGATCAGAGGTGTTCCTAGAAGTAAATTGGGATAAGAAATTATCTACCTACACCAACGAATCTGTTAAAAGAGCAGCTCCAACTATTGTGAGGAAATTTAAGAAATAATTCATTCCCTAATTATATTCTCATATCAAATGCATACTTATGAATCGCATTTGTTTGGATGAATAGAAAAAACGTTTGGACAAGAAGCAAAAGGGAGAGTTGGTGATAGAAGGAAAAGAAGATATCCTCGTTCAGGCAATGGGAAAAAAGGGATCATGGGGGTCGTTGGAGAGGTTGACCTACTATGGCAAAGATGAAGGATGTCCTCCCACATATTGATGTTAGCCGTTACGTATGTAGTCAGTGTGGGAACACAAACACAATAAAATTTGAAGAAACATCAAATGAGAAACATGTGTCAACGGAGGTGGTTGATCTCAATGAAAGGTTGGTTTCCTTATTTGAGGCGCAAAAACAGTGGATGGCAGGAGTAAACCTATTCCCCCACACTTGGATGCCCACAATTTTCTTGCTAAATTATCCAACCCAAAAATAAAGACAGCCGGGTATTCATTCCTTCAGCATCTGGATCAAGTGACCTAGAGAAGGGCCTTCATGATGACAAGGTATTCTATAAAATGACCCTTGTCATATATTCTTTTACGAAAAATGAGATATAAGAATTTAGCATGATAAGGTGTTTCTTATTAATAAATACATTTCACAAACACACATGTTCGTTAGCCGCAAGTATGTGATGGCAATAAATATTAGGTCAATGGTGTTGTGCTAATCATTGTTGTTTGGTTATTTCGAAAAGGGAAGCAACTCCATTAGTTTTACATCTAGGAACATGATTTAGGATGTTGATTTACGAATTTGTTGGTTGATTTATGATGGCGTTGATTTTGGATTCCAAATTCATGTCAATGCTGCTAGTTGTGTGCATATATTTGGATGTTGTTAGTTGGGGGCATTTACTTAGTTGTTGTTAGTTGTGGCCATATATATGTTGTTAGTTCTGCTATTTTTTCTACTAAAGTACTAGAGCAGCTGCGCGCAGATGCGGTCAGCGGCAACTTCTAGTTTCGGTCCTTCCAGATATAAGTTAAAGAGTGCATGTGCGCAGCTGCTCTTGGGGGAAACAGTTTTGGTTCAGGTTTTGTTTACCTCATTAAAAACTTATAGAGCAGCTGCGCGCAGTTGCAGTCAGTACCACTTCTATTTTTTACTTTCCCGGAAGGACATAATAGAGCAGCTATGCACAACTACTCTCACAGGCAGCAAAATTGCAATAGATTTTTCATCCCAAGGTAGGAACTAATAGAGCGGCTGTGTTACATAGACGATATCATTTATTTTCTTACTTACCCACTGACTGCACCTGCTCTCTCTGGAAATTTTTTTGTCCCTTCTTCCAAAATTCAATTCGGTATTTCTATACTTGTATTTTAATTATCGCATTAATGTTTATGATTGTTTTTGGCTACGGAAAGAAGTTGATGTTCAAAACTTGTATCAATTTTTATTATTATGAACCAGGGATATGTTTCATATTGATTGCAATGTTAAAATTATTTTCTTCTCATTTGTTTTTCACAATTCCTTCTACTGACTTAATTTTCAAATTTTGTGGATTTTTTGCTCAGAAAGGAAAAAAGTGCTGCCTATATGTTTTGAACCATTGTGGACAAAGGGACGCTGCTGCATTTGGTATCTTGCTTCATAAGGATAAGGAAACGGACTTTCCTATCAGGTGGGAGTGAGTCAAGCTTTGTAGAACTGTGATCATACCGAAGGTACCTTTGCCTATTGAACATGAACAATTTGAGTTCATATATTTGGCCATTGGATATAAGATTCTATGGCCCGAAAAGCTTATCAGTGACATTAACCAACAAGATGATCATGGGGGTATGATAATTGTATGCTTGTAGCGTAGGTATCTTTTCAGCTAAAGAGGCTTTAAATGAAAATTTCTTTGATGTCGATTGTCAGGACGGCTGGGATACAATCAGCAGAAGGACCATCTTAACAGAAATACCAATGGACCTGGAATCATACAAGAAAAGTGGATTTACAACTTTTATGGAACATCTAGGTGATTTTGTTGCAGCTACAAGGTTCAAGAGATACAATAGAGAATTGGTTCAGGAGTTGTATTCAAATGTGAGAGCATAAAACCTAGACACTGAGTCTGAGTGGTATGGTTGGACTTATGTCAGAGGAAATGTTATCAACTTATCAGCTCATAAAATTAATGGGATCCTTGAATTGAGTGCTTCTTATTTTGAGGGACCATATTCTAAAGACCTGGAGCTATCAAATTATCAAATTCGTGTTGAACTGACTGGAGGACTGGAATTAAAGTGGCCTGAGCAGGAGAATGCAACAATGTCCAGTCTTACTAGTAAGTACTCTTGTTCATCTCAGATAGCCATTAACTTTTATATTCCTTCTACAAACATATTTGCACTGACTAGGGAAATGGCTAAGTTATTGTAGTGTGTTGGAAAGAAAATTATGGGAACCTTAGGAGAATAATATAGGGAAATATTGTATTTCAAGCTGTTTCTTCAAGAAAGAAAAATTCTCTACCATGCCCTTGTGATACAGCATTGGTAAGAGAAGGTAAAGTGAAGGTTAAGGAGGATGATATGATACTTGAGACTACTACCATTAAGGAAAATTCCAGAACTTTCTCTTCACAGAAGATTAATGATCTAACCTAGAAGGAGTCTGAAACTGGCAGCTCAAACGGTGCAGGCAAGAAAGACAGAGAAGCTAAGAAGATGGTAATTCAAGCAAATATTGCTTCTATGAAGTTGCAGTTAGCAGTTCTTAAGGAAAACCTGAAGAAGTTGGGTACTGATTAGGAAGCTCAGGATGAAGCTGCTGGTCCAGTTGCATAATGGACATTTGTCTATTTTTTGTTGATTTTTGAAACTCTAACATGTTTGAAGGCCCCAGTGGGGAGTATTTTGTGGGTTTCTTGGATTTCTTTTTAGTATTCTGGATATTAATGTTTTGGGCCTAGCTAGAAGTTATGAGTAGTTTGAATTATCTCAGATTTATGAATTTCTGATGTTACAACATGCAAATTTTTATCTATTTTTCATTTTGGATGTTCTAATATGAGAATTGTGTCTACTGAAAGGAGATGAAAATTTCAGGGGGAGCTAACTTTAGTTCTGAACATATCTGATATTCGTGTGAAGCTATTTTAATATGGTCGAAATCCAAAAGTGTTGGTGGGTCCAAAAAATGCCAAAGGGGGAGATTGTAAAGTCTGAATTTGTTGAGTTGCAATTTGTGGAAATTATGAAAGGTTGTGTTGTAACATCAAATACGGAATTATTTGCGAGAATAAGTAATCCGAGACAATATATTTCATCCGGTTATGATTTGATTGCAAAATATATCAATTCCTACATTTATAGGATTGGATTAGATTTATGGAATAGAATTGATATGATATTCTCGGTTATGGAGAAGATATGGATGAGAAATTTTGATTCCTTATTTCAAGGGATTATATTAAGGAATTCCTATCTCTGAGGGATTTGAGTGTTATCAGAATATTCTATGGAGATAGAATTCTATGCGCCTAGGATACTGAAGAATGTGCAATCGGAGTTATAAATACTGAGGACATTGTGAATGTGCTATTAATGAATTAAAATAGAAGAAAGTATGTGCGCATATTTCAGCTTATGAATAGACGAGAGATCAGTTTATGTTCCAACATGATCAATTCTCTATTGATCTAAGCTCAGAATCGGAAGCCATAATTCCTTGAGAGCAGGAGATCCAGCATCAACGAGTATCGAGGTCAGAGAGAGTCTTATCGAGGCGGATTGGTAGCAAAGGGAGCTTGCAAAATTCACATTTTGTATTTAGAAAAGATAGGTATAAGTTGATTTTACTATCTTGTTCTAATTAGTGGATTTATTTTGAACTGTATCAGGCCCCGCAGATGTAGGTGATTTTCACCGAACTGCGCAACCAAGTCTGTGTGTTCTTGCTTTACAATTTAATTTCACACTTGGTTAATTAGATTATGTTAGAACATGGTAGTGGCTGATTAAACATTTAGGTAAAACTGAAATTTCATTTTTCATTTATTTTGTTCCAACCTTTGTGTATCATGTATTCCTACGCTTAGCTTGATGGGGTGATAAAGTAGATAGAATCATATCTTGATAAATCTGTGATTGATCACAATTGATATTGTACATATATAAAAACAATATAGGTTCAATGTAATTAGTCCACTGTATTCTATTTATTCCATCCATGAAAGACACACCAAATATATGGTGAATTATTTACTTTCAGGTGGGCATTTGATGGATTGCGGAATCTTCGATGCGATTGAATTTATATATTGCAGTTGTTTTCTTGCAGTTCTGATTCCTTTGCTTCCAATTTTCTTCTGCCAGGTGGGCATTTGGTCTTTTTTTTTATGAAAATACCATAAAATATTATTACCGGGAACATCCTACTGTATTATACTTGTAACCGTTTACTGAGACTACTTCTAGGGATTTTGATGAAAATCGCCTGAAAAGTACGACCAAGTTGCCGGAGTTCGTCGATTGACGCCTTCGACTGCCAAGGCAGCTTGCTCCCCTCATCTCGCATTACCTTTTAAGACCTGACAATGTGATAGGACATTGATCTGATGTATCCCCTCGTTGCCTTGCCATTCTCAAACCATATAAACACCCTATTGCCTCTGCATCCAGTGGGGATTGAGCTGCAAAATGAGAGAGATGCGTCTGCAGATCCCCATCCTGTCGCGGAAGAATCGTCCACGCTGCTGCTGCATGGCCGGATTCTTCCTAGTATGCCCCATCAAATTTTAAGATAGGGATTTCCATATTCCAGCTCAAAATTGGTGGTGACAGACTTTGTGATTCCTCAAGTACAACCTCCTCTATCTATATCCATCAAATGTCATGATCTGTGGTGTATCTACATATCTGTCATTGTTAGATTGACAGCTATACGTGGTGGGATCTCTTGGTTAAAAAATTCCTGATTTCTCCGTTTCCAAATCTGCCAAATTTGGCATGTGGAAAAGCAGATGGCTTCCCCATCTGGGACTGTGTTAAACCAAGTCCAGAACCAATTCTAGAAAGACATGGCATGTCCCCTTGTGAAATCAAAACCAAGTATTGACGCTCTCCAAATCTGTTGTGCACTACTATACTCCTTCTGTCCCACTTTAAATTTCCTATTTGCTTTTTCAGAGTCAAATTTTACAAATTTTGACCCTAAATATAAATTAATACATAAACAATAAATATATCATGTAACATATCGTTAGATTTGCCTTAACATCTATTTTCTAAATATTAATTTTTTATGCGACATTATTATATACAACTAGAAATATTGAAGGTCAAACATGTTCATTGAAGACCGTGAAAAAGCAATTCGGAACTTTAAAGTGGGACGGAGGGAGTATATATCAATAAGGAGGTAATTAACACTTCATCTGGTGTTAGTTGGAGCATGATCAAAATAAGGATGAGCTGGATAGTAACATTTAGGAGAAAGCAAGATAGCCAAAACTTAAATATGAACAAATCAACACATTACGAAGACCTATAATAGCTTGGTCGAAAGCATAAAACCAACCAACGTTGTTTCTAGTATCATGAAAATGCGTGCCTACCAAAATAACTCAGAAAATGCGATAGGTCAAAAGAAGCTCCAGCATCTGAATGGAAACCAATTAGAGTTTCAGGGGTAGCAAAAACCTGCAACACATATCAGCTAGCACATTGTATGACATGGAGGAGATTTATATCGTACCCGATAGAATTAGTGAATCACCTAAAGAAAGAAAAAAAAAGAAACACCAACCACATAAACATAAAATTTTAATCAGGCGTGGTTCTCTAAGCCTCGAATGTGAATTAACATAAACAAACAAAGCTTACCGCAGATCAAGATCCTCATAGTCCCCTTCACCTTCATTGCCCCTCTACTACACGATGCAAACAAAGAGAATCAAATGCCACAAACGATTCAAGTATATCTCAATCGTTAAGAAGTAACAAATTCAATTAACAGTTCTCATTCCTACCTCAAAAAAGCAATCGTGGATTCATCTTCCCAGATAATTTCTTGATGAAATCTTCATCCATGAAAGAAAATGTTGCATCTGGCTTACCATCTTCTATTGGGGACGGATAATAGCACGGAAGCAATCGATTCAAAAGTGGAAATGAAAAATTGGGAATTAGGGATGACGAATGTCACTAAAGCAGTCGACGAAAAATTGTGAATGATGAACAACACGATGATGTATTAGGTTGGTAGAGAAATCAATGAAAGTGCAACGACGTTGTTTTTGTTCCTTAAGGAAGTAGAAATGACATAACTACCCCCGTTTGATACCGGAAGACAAACAATCCTTATTACATTGTGTTTTGCGATAATGTCGAATACAAAATTGATATTTAGAAAATAGATGTAAAGGCAAATCTAACAATATCTCACATGATATATTTATTATTTATATAATAATTTATATTTAGGATCAAAATTTACTAACTTTAACTCTCAAAAAGTAAATAAGCAATTGAAAGTGGCATGGGAAGAGAGTATATATTTTTTATTCATATCCTCGTTATGAGATGGTTTTAAGGTTCCCATACTTATTCAATTAATAGTAGGCCTCCTGTTATTGTATTTTTTAAATTAAACTTTTGCTCTAATTAACACTCTCCGTAAATATTAAATATGTGATGCGGAATTTATATTTTTCTAAATCTTATCCTCGTTAGGAGATGGTTTTAAGAGTTACCATCCTTATTCAATTAAAAAGTAGGTCTCCCGTCATTGTATTTTATAACTTATGCACTGCATTTGTTAAAGTACATATGCTAGTGAAGGAAGGGATCATTAAAGGCGGTTATATCGGACAATTTCAGGCACTTTTATCGATTGAATAAGTGTCTTTAATTGCCCTGCCTTTTATTGATTTCGATCAAAGCGGTTCAAGAACCGCCTTTAATTAGGGGTCCGAAATAGGTTCCGTGCTCGGAACTTATTTTCGACCTTCCAAAAAAATAGCTTCTTGGTTTCCGGCAGCAAAATATATCTAACAAAAATACAGTCGGTTCTTTATAGAAAATATACATGTGAAAAAAACACAACAATAACCCAGGCAAAGCAAAAATACAGGCGGTTACGAAAATACAGCAACAACCCAGCGGCGGAGTCTATGGGAGCAGTGGCGGAGTCCAACGAGCGGAGCGGTGGAGTCTAGTTTCGATGAGCGATGCAGGCCAACGAAGGAGCGAGCGGCGAAGTCGATTCAATGGAGGTGGAGTCGATTTGGTGAAGGCAGAAAAGGAGCAAGCGGGAGTGGGGGATGCGGCGAGCTGAAGAACGATGTGGCAAGCGACGGGGCGATGCGGCGGAGTCGATTTGGCTAACGGCTGGGCGATGCAGTGGAGGCGGAGCACTGCAGCGTAGGCGCCTGAGAATGCGGCGGAGTGAGAGTTGGTTGGTGGGGGTGGCAACGGTGGAGTAAGGGCGGCGGCATGAGGGCGGCTTGGAGAGTTGGCTGGTGGAGGGTGGGAGAAGGAGAGTTAGGCACTGGGAGAGTTGGGAGAGGGAGAGTTGTGCTAAAGAAAACTCTCAAGTCTTTGGTTATATATTGAACCAACGAAGGTAGCCCAATGAATGCGTTTTTATAATTAAAATTGCCTTTAAAATAAATTTGGGACCAGGGATAGCACTTCTGAACTCTAATTAAAGGCGAAACTACCTTTAAAATGAAAAAGGTGACCCGGGAGTCACTTTCAAACTTGGAACCTCTTCCGGACCTCTAATGCGTTCTTTAGTAGAGCATTCTCTACTGGTGATACTAAATTGAAACATTCTAAAATGTATTTTTTATATTATGTATTTTTATATTTTCATATTCAAATACACATTATTACTTATTTTAACTTATATATATGATATTTAAAAAAATAAAGAAATAATTTGGGATAAATATATTTATAACCCTGACTTTAACCTGAAAGTGCCAATATAACATTTCAATCTTAGAAAAAGACAATTTAACTCTAACTAATTATTGTATGTGCCAATATAACCCTAATTTTCAGAAAAAAGTGTGCCGATACAGCCAAACTTCCTAATTCTGGCATTGACCAGATGAATTTAGGCATAACCAGTAATTGAATTGACAAAAAGATCTCTAATGACAAATCTTTCTTCTTCTTCAAAAACTGCTGCCACCCTCTTTCCTATCTCTTTCCCCATCACCACCGCCACCCCCCTTTCTATCTCTTCCCTTATTCCTCATAACCCTCCCTCCGTCGTGAGCACTGCCCAGCTCCGCAAAGCCCTCTTCCTCCCTTGGTTTTTTTGAAAAGTTTGGTCGATATCCGGTTAGCCTAAAGCTCCCAAATCTCAATTTAGCCACAGGCTCACAAATGGTCCAAAAGAAGGCCTTCTTTGAAGCTTATTATAAGAAGATTGCTGCTCAGAAGGATGCCTCTGTCGCCTTACTCGAGCAAGACGACAATAACAATGATGTTTCTGAAAGTACTAACCATGTCGTACCGGAAGCTATAACCACGCTGCCGCCTCCGCCTCTGCCTCCTGTGACTTCCTTGTTCATCCGCTCCATCACCCACGACCATTGTGTGCCGCCACCTCCACCGCCGCCAAAATAAGAAAAGGTTGAGACTCAAGACCTGGTTGTAAAAAAAGGAAGAATCACCGGGTGAAAATGAAAACTTAGAGAATACATGGATTATTGCTCCTCCTGGTTCCGATGAGCCCCTGATAGAGAAGCCTCTCTTGCTACAGTAGGTGGTTCATATTTTAACCATACCTCATCCGTCAACAGGGGTGGAGGTACAAGGGGGCTGGAGCCCGTCAAGAATAAAAAATTGGGTATTTTCAGGGTAATTTTTTTAAAATCTTTTTTCAGCCCCTCCAATATAGGTAAAATTGGCAAAAAAAAAATCCTTTGCATATTAGCTCCCGCCACAACTTCTTTCTGGCTCCGCCCCTGTCTGTCAATCACCATCCTAATACTAACGCCTATGCATTTCTCCACCATAAAAATTCCTTTTTTGTACACTACCCAAAAAGCAATCGCACCATTCCTCACCAAAAATTGTAGTTCTGATTAGTCCTTTTAAACAAGGAAGACGAACAATAATCCAATGAAGACGATTTGAACTAAACTTGTTCAGCACAATACAAAGCTAAGCCAGGAGGAGAAAGGAACGAGAGGTAAGGAGATGAATCTTTAGCCAATCGCGCTGGGATTCAGCCCCCGGGGCTTTGGCGGCGTTGTGTGGGTCCAGGGGTGAATCCATAA
Organism: Rubia peregrina; assembly: GCA_032355705.1. NCBI lineage: Eukaryota > Viridiplantae > Streptophyta > Magnoliopsida > Gentianales > Rubiaceae > Rubia > Rubia peregrina. Next base: position 10,513 of record JAULKK010299130.1, read on the forward strand.
AATTTCAATGGGGTAACTACTAATATATAATATTTTTTAAAAAAATATTAATGGTAAAAAAATAAATTTACATGGGGTAACCAAATAATAATACCTTTTTTTTACCATGGGGTAACCATGGTTAGCCCATGCCTCTACATAGGCCCAACACTGTGTGGGTCAGACGCGGGATATATGACCCAGTTGGCGGGCGGATTCGGGACACACATCTGGCTTATGTGTTGGAATATGAGCTCGTCATCGGAGGTGGGAAACAAAGAGGTGGCGTGAGGTGGGAGGCATGGCTGCGATGGGAGTTCCGGCGGAAGGGGTGATGCTGAGACGGTGGAGAGCAGGAACAGCAACATCATGTGCTCCTCTGAAGAGCGGCAGCAGGAGCTCCGCTGCTTCCTTTGGTTTAGCACCACCAAAAAACAATTGGTCAAGGTGGATAGTTATCAATTTTTCTTTTTCTTCTTTTTCATTTTATTTTTATTTTTTAAGTCAAGGGAAAAATAGTCTTTTCACTAGAATCCGGCCAAATAAATGTTGACTAAAAAGTCAATGGAGTCAAAGGTTAGTTTCGCACTTTCTGAGATTACAGGGTTATATTAGCACTTTCAGCTAAAAGTCAAGGTTATTTTAGCACTAACTTATTAATTTTTAAGATAAAAAGTCAGGGGTTTTCCCCATAAGTTTATCAAAAACAATTATTGCATGGGGTATTCAACACCAGAGATGAATCGAAAAAGAATGACATATCACCTTTCCTGAGACTTTTCTTCAATTAATCTCAATTTCTCGTTACTGTGATTATAATAGATGTGATCCTAAATAAAAAGATCATTTACACAGAAAACACTATGCTATAAATTTTCAAATCAAATCAAAAGGTTGTGTAGCAATATGACACTATTAAATTGGAGTTAAAGTAACACTTTTCAAGCAACAGTTATTAAAATGTTACAATAGATTATAAAATTTTATTTGAAATTTTAACCTAAATCTTGAAAAACGTTGTGTTAGATCTAATGCAACATAACCTAAGGTAATACTTGTAAAAGTGTTGCAACGGGTCCACTTAACATTTTTAGTACCTAAAGTAACACTTTTAAATTGTTACATTAGTATTAGTTTGTAGTAGTGTGAGTAGTATATAACATGATATAATGGTAAGCTACTATGGAATTATCCCAGGAACTCAACCCGGACTCATGGAGCTAAATCCACCAGTTGAAGTCAGTGCCTTGACCCAAACTGATCACAAAATGAATGATCAGTTTTGGCATTTCTCGAGAGATATGACAAACACACAAACTTTGATCTTCATACACTTTCCTTATCAACAAATTTTTTTCCTAAGCGTGATAGTTCAAGTACCTCTACTAAAAATCTGGTCACTCTTAATTTAACCCGTAAACTGCTTTAACTAAACTAGCAGAGTTAATCCAATCGTTTTTTGCAGCCATTTTTCTTCTTCTCGTAAGTGTATCAGACTACTTATTTATTTAGGAACTACCTATAATCCGAACTCAAAAGATACCTGAATAAACTATCTGAGGTGAGAAGTATGAAGTTATTTGTTTTCTCTTTGACATATTTTGAGAACATATCTAAGCAAGGAACAATTATGAAATCAAATTAAAAAATATATAATTTTAAAAAAATTAATTAAAAAATAATTGATGAAAAAAATACAAAATTTAAATACCTTTTGTGTCCTTATCAAAACATATCACAATATCTATTCATAATATCTTGGTTTTTAAAAAAATCAAATCCTAATCTGAACTATTTTTTTATTCAATAAAATTGCAAAACTCTTTTACAAGTATAACTTGAATGTATTAAATGCAAAGTTTGATAAAAAAAAGTACTTTTATAACCCTACCTAATTAACATAGGTGTCAATATAACCTTTTGATAATTGAAAGTGCAAATATAACCCTAGATACTTTATGTAAGTGCAATTTTACCCATTCCGGCAGAGGCTGGAGAGGAGAATATGGTGGCAATGACAGGTGGTGGTGGTGGCCAGACTGGCTGGTCGTGGCGATGGTTTGATTCGCTCTGTATTTTTTTTTTCTTTGGGAGTTTTAATGTGAACCAACAATGCTAATTACTGTTGAAGCCTACCATTAAGTTGTCCTTCTCAAAACGTGTAAATGAAAAATCTCCATTCATATGCTTTGTGCGCTGGAAGGGGTGGTGG
>JAULKK010299139.1:0-12702 GCA_032355705.1 Rubia peregrina
CGGTGGGGGTCGCATGTAGACTTCCTCATGTAAGTCACCATGAAGAAACGCATTATGCACATCCATCTGGTGAAGTTAACTAGTCGATAACTCGCTAGAATTCTGAGCATCATCCTCTCTAAATGATTTCCCATCACAATACACCTATTCTTCTTCTCCGAGGTAAAAAAATAGGGATCTCCCGCACTAGGAGTCTAAGAATGGGCGGGAGGAAGTTACCCATTGGGCCAAGAGTGGTTTTAGGAATCGCTTAGACACGAATTAGACAACTCCATTAATGGCAAATCTACTAAAACAATAATGATGCATATTGTGGGGTGGGAAAGAACTTAATTTTTTGTAGATAGCGATGAACTGATGAACAGATAAAGATTTGAGCTCTGAAAGGCGAGAGTGGGGGGAAATTCTACATTGAGATAACCCTTGAAATCAAATGTACTTGCAAGAGAAAGTTGCAAAGACATCGTAATAAAGGAGTATTGGAGGATAAAAGAGATTTTTCAAAATGACATTTTGAGAATTTAAAAAGGGAGCGTAATCATTACCTTGAAAATAGAGATTGTGAAAAGGCGTGCAAGCATAAAAAATTACCTCTTTCCTGCTCCCCACAATAAGGTTTTACATGCACTTAATGACCTTCTAAGCAGTCGGTGGCATAAATATTAAGGTATGATCTTCTTTACTATCCATTCACTATCCATCATATACTTTCATACGGATGACTAACTTTATCATCAGAGAGGTTTTCCATTGAAATACTTCAGGCACTTTTTCTTACAGATCTCCGACTAAGGGATTGACGGCATGGCCCAGGCGAGTTCCTGACGTATTCGTTGTCTAGGTTGGAATTATATGAAAACTGTTACCAAAAGCAATTGGGAAGTAGAAAATCATCACACTGGAATGTGGATATTTATCTAAACTTGAAAGGCTAAAGTCGTTGATAAATATTGGAATAAAAAGGTATTTGGGGACATAAATCAGAAATTAAAAACTCATGAGAAAAATATAAGAATATAGAAAATCCAATATGAGCTTAATAACTCCGAAACATAATAAATTAAGCTAAAACATTGTACAACTATCTATTAAAAGCATCAATCAAAATTGAACTATTTTGGAAATAGTATTCTAGAGTTAAGTGGTTAAAAGAAGGGGACGATAACACAACACTAAATTTTTTCATAAATCTGTGATGGAAAGAAAATGTAGGTTGAAAATTTCTAAAATCAAAAGTTCAGATGGAATGGGGCTGGACCCTCAGCAACATATTGAAATGGAGGCCATTTCCTTTTTGAAAATCTGTTAATTGAGACACAAGACCACTCAGCTGCAACTTTTTTCCCACATTTTCTAAATCAAATAATATATTAGTCACTGAAGAGGATAATTGTAACCTAATTAAATGGACATATGAACAAGAACGGGAAATTTCCATTTTAAACTTATATAATAACAATACTTCAGGCTAGATGGTTTTATGCCAAAGTTTTTTACTCAATATTGGGACATCATAAAAACAGGACCTCTTAAATGCAACAAAATGTTTTCTGGATTGAAACCCAATCCCTAAAGGGATTTCAAGTATTTGGATCACCTTGATTCCAAACAAAGATATTCCCATCTCTTTTAATAGTTTCTGTCCAATTCGTTTAAACAATTTTATATAAAAAAATTTCTTAACTTTTAATGGAAATAATTAAGCCTCTAACACACAAAATCATTTCTTCTAATCAATATGCTTTTCTAAAATGTAGAGAAATTATGGGAAATGTCACACACTTAAAGGAAATGACTAGATTCCTTACTATGAAATCTAAATATGCCAATTGTTTTCTAAAATTGGAGCTAACAACAATATTTTGATAGAGTTAGGTGATCCTTCCTCAACTCCATCTTATTAAAATTCACGTGGCATGTAAAGTTCGTAAAAAACATTCTCCGAAACATCTTATCTGCATCGAAAAACATGCATTAACCAATGCATTTGACACATTTCTTATCATGTGTTTGGTTGGTTGATTGGTAGGGTTAGTCGGCTTACATTACAAGGGGTTTAGATAGTCATTGTTGGTTTTATTGTCTAAATCCTTAGTTTTGTAGACTTATTAGACCTAATAAATGTTATGTCCTTGCGAGCATATCTAGATCTTTTTTGTAAGTTTATTTGTTAGATTGCTGCTCGTAAACACTTTGGCATAGTTTGTAGAAGGTCAACCGCAGGGGTGGTAGTTGATAGTAAAAGGTCATTCACAAGAATGGTAGTAGATAGAAGGCCACAAATCAAAATGTGGTAGTAGATGGAATCAAGCTCGAAGGAGAAAGGAGTTGACGATCAACAAATAAGGAACTAGCACAACCATGCAATACAACACAAGTCGTGTCGGCCAATAGGATTGTGCCAAGAAGCTCAGCATGAGCCTTGTGGATAGGACGAACCATGCAAGCACAATGCCTTGTTCGGCAAAGTATAAGCACTGGTCGTGCCAAACTACACGACCCGTGCAAAACCCAAGTCAAAATGTGAAGACTAGCCGTAACGATTTGCACATGCACGCTATCAGATTCCAAGAAATCGACTCCCAGCTGGTGGCCCACAACATTTTACACAGCCCGCGCCGTTTAGAAATGGAAATTAAGCTTCCATCCAGTGGCTCGTAATAATCTACACAGCTCGTGCCATTCAACTCATCAGGAAGCATCTCCCAGCCGACAACCCATGAAGAATGTGGTGGCCATGCACTCAGGATGGCCGAGACCGGCGTCTAGCCAGTGACTCTTGCCAAATTACATAGAACGTGCCATGCTGAGCATCACTGGTCGTGTGCTATAGCACGACACGTGCCAACCGGCTGCTAGGGAATAAGTGCTCTTTTTTTGGGCTTCTTTCAAAGCCCAAATTCCTATTATTATTATTATTATATATAGGAGCCTATGTCTACTAGGGTTTAAGTTTTATCCTAGTTTTGTTTCATTCTCTTAATTTCACCAAGAGTGGGTAGAGAGAAAAAGGGACTAGCCATTCTCTCTTAGTTTTATTCTCTCTTTGTTTTTGCCAAGGGCATTGAATCATATGAAATATTTGGGTTCAATGCTTAGGGAGTAGTGACTGATCTTGGGGATTTATATTTGTAATCATGACTTGGTAGTTATTTTGTAATATTTTTATCTTCCTATCCTTTAATGCTTGTTATTATTACGTTTACTTGTGCTTTACATTCTTTTTAATTTCATGATTGATACACTATGTTGGCATACACATAAGTCTACTTTCATGTTGGCGTATTTATTGGAATCCCTTGGAAAGTGCTGCTAGAGTAATAGGGAGGCGAGGGTCCATTGACTGTATATGCATGTGGGTCATGAGTCACCGCTCCGATGACTAGACGCTAGTGAACTGGAGTGGAGGCTGATAGGTTATGGATAAATATGGTCTAGTAGAAACTAGGGTTGATGTAATTCGACTCTTGTCAGTGCAACCCAAGAGTCTGGCATAAGGTGTCAATTTCTTTACCTCTATAGGCGTAGGGAGAAGTATTTATAGTGGAGAGCTCAGGACATAAGTTTTTACGTGGAATGAATAGAACACCACAGTTGTGGGGCCGTTGTTGCACTTTTCTAATTACAGAGGCGCTGACAGTGGAAGAAAATGAGAGCACCCTCATGTGACAAATAGGAGGGAAGTGTTGACCATCGATCACACTATGTTATTTAAGCTTTAGGATAGGTTTATACGTCTTGTACTTAATTGAATCTAGGATCAAAATATGCTACCGGTCATGTAACACAAATATCCCAAAGGGCTAGTTTTATATATTTTTATCTTTTGTCTTTGCCTGATTGTAGTTGTTAGACAATCCTCCTCTCCAAAAAAAACCTTGTTTTACGACATTAGCTATTCTTAACATGTGATTGGATTGACGACCCAATTACGGCTTTGCATAGTTAACCTTTAAAGTCCTAGCATCTCAGTGAACAACCCAGGACTTTCCGCTATATTCCTTTTTAGTATCTTAGTTCTAAGAACGAGAGAAACAATATAAATCTCTATCCTTGTGAAGCACTCTGCGGGTTAGTAGCGCTATCTACCTTTTTGGTAGCTTAGTAAAAAGAATGGGAGAAACATATAAATATCTATCTTTGGTCCCTAATATTCTGCGAGTTTGTTCTGTCTCCACCATAAAAGGGTTGCTGATTTATTAATTAGCAACCCCCGCAGAGTGCGGATCAAATTTTGGCGCCACTATCATGGATGCTAGTTAAGGATTTAATTGTTAACTTGCATAGTTATTGGTTGAATAGTTGGTGTCTTTACCTTTTCTTTTTGTTTGTTAGTTTTGTTGGTTTTTGGTGTTGAGCCTCTGTGATAGCTATTATGGTTACTTCTAATCTATTTGTTATTGCTTGTATTTGTTTTGGAAATGTCTATTTTCAGGTTTATGGTACATACACGTACCATGAACTTGGGAACTTTACACTACGTACAGGATAATGCAGGTAGTCAGAGAATGAGAATGATGAGAGCTAGGGTAGAGGTTCTACAATGACTGACTGTAGTAGTTGAGGAGACTATCGAGATGATAGAGGACAATCATATATTTAGGGAGTTGATGGCTCCGAACTTGGAGAATCAACCCCTATGCAATATTTTCACACCTTTGTCACCGAATGTGACTTTTGAGTTGAGGAGAGGCATGATCCAATGCCTACCTTCCTTCCTTCCATTGGATGGCCGGTGAAGACCCAAGCAAGCATTTGTCGGAGTTTCACCTAGTTTGCACTAATGTGAAGCCACTCATAGTTTCAGAAGAAGATTACAACCTTAGATCATTTCCTTTCTTACTACGGGGCCCAGCCCAGGATTGGGTATATTATATTCCGTCGGGGTGCATCACTCAATATATTCTGGCTTCCAAGTCTACGAGTTTAAAGAAAAAGTTTTCCAACATTTTGCAAATGGATAACGAGTCCCTTTATGATTATTGGGAAAGGTTTAAGAGATTTTTTTATAAGTTTCCCCACCATCCATTCAAAGAATGAGATTTGGGGTACTACTTCTTTGAAGGCCTTTGTGACGAGGATATGAGAATGGTCAATGTTGCTTGCAATGGCTCCATAGCAAACAAGATCCCCAAGGATGCAATGGAATTATTCAAATGAAATGGCCAACGGGACTAGAAAATTTTGCACCCAATCCTGTGTGAAGACATTAGATGATCCTGCTCACTCTCCTAAGTTGAAAGAGAAAGTTAAAGCACTTGCCTCGATGATGAAATAGTTTATGAAGGGGAGAGCTCAACAAGTCAAGGTGTGTGGAATTTGTAGTCTTGATCATCCTACCAACTAATGTCCAGAACTGGTTGAACATTTTAAAGAAGTGAAGGTTTTGGACAAGGGTTCCGAGAGAACTAAGGTGGAGAGAGAAAAGACCCCTACACAATACCTTCAAGCCTCAATACTGCGACCACCCTAACTTCCGGTGGTGTGAGGAGAATAAAGGCTACAACCGAGGGGGACAACCTCAACCTCAACCCTACCCGAGGGGAGAAGGGTCTTCCAACAACAATGTCGCTTTGTACAAGTCGGTTCGGTAGGAAATCCTAGATGCAGTAGCTCAATTGATTAAGAAGAGTGATGTGTTCATGGAACGGACAAGGAGAGAGATTGAGGAGCTTAGCACTAGAGACTTTTTTAGTATCAAGAATCTCGAAGTCCAAGTCGGCCAACTTGCCAATTCGGTGAGCCAACTTGAAACTAGGGAATAAGTTACCATCCCAACTTGAGGTAAATCAACAAAATATGAGTGCCTTGAAGTTGAGAATAGAGATAGAGGTACACGAGGCCGAGACGGATATTGTGCAAGAAGATAATTTGATTGTGGAAAGAAACAAGACCAATTTTGAAGAAAAAGAGATGGCTGTTGAAGACGAGCTTTCGAAGAAGCTCCCCACCACCAAGGCAAGGGTGATCCCTCCGCCGCCATTTCCTAGTTCTCTGAGAGGAAAGATGAAGGTGGAAACCAATGAAGCGAATATACGCAAAGTCATAGAGAAGGTCAAGGTTAGCACTCATATTCTTGATGTGATTGAGCAAGTTCCCTCTTATGCTATTTTTTTAAAAAAAATACATGCACTAAAAGAATGATCAAACCAACTAAGAAAGTAGGTCACTTGAAAAAATAGGGAGTAGCCACTTTAGCTCATAAAAACATGCCTAAAAAAGTGATGACCCCAGATCGAGTCTCTTTTTTTATTAGAAAGAAATATGTTTTGGGTGGAAAAGTTTGAAAAATGAAGGTGTCGGGGAGGCACGGGTCGTGCCATACAGCATGGTTCGTGTAGGCTATCATGTGGCACGAGGCTATCTTGTGGCACGACCTGTGCGCCATTGCCCCGTGCCAGCCTGCGGATTTGGTAAAAAGCATATTTTGGAACTTGGAATTTTGGCCAAATGTTTTTTCCAACCTATCAATTCCGTAGGTCTTTTACTCCCTAAGCTTGTTGATGTTAATAGTATTTCACCAAAACATCAGTACCTTCATCGTGCATCAATTGAGTGAAGCTTTTGTCCTAAAAGTTTCTATTTTTGCTTAGACCAATACTATTCCTTTTTCTCTCTCCTAAATTACCCATTTTTAGGTGATCCTTGATTCTCTGAATTAAATTTCACAATACCTTCCCCGTCCATAAAGGTTATTTAATCCACTACTATTACTTCAAAAACACTCACTCTCACTTCACATTTGGAAGAACTTAAAAATTGAGCACTTTTCTCTCAAGGGAGAGAACATTTTACTTCTTCTTGTGTGAATTTTCAGCTCTTAGCCTCAAAATTTTAGATAAATCTTAAAACCTTGTATTTATTTTCTTTCTTTAGCATGATTGTGTTGTGAGAAGAAGCATGCATGTCAAAATTTGTGAATGTTTTTAGTAAATTATGTGGATTATATGAATGTTTTTTTTGTTGGATGAAGTGTGGGGGAAGTGTATAATCTTTGTGTTAAGATGGTATGATTTTCCATGTGTTGGTTATTTAGGAGGAATGATTCTTGATTGAATGACCTTTATGTTAGGATGATAAGATATGTATTGTATTGGTTGTTTAGGAAGAATAATCTTGTTGAATGATTTTTCATGCATACGCTTGTATATTCTTGTCATTGTCATCTTCTTGTTGTTGTGATAGAATGGCTCCAAAGAAGAATAGGCTGGAGAAAGGAACAACTTATCGGGGTGGGAAAGGGAAGAAGTTGGCTAAAGTTGGGAAACAAGAGCCGACAACTTCCCTTCCTCCTAACCCCACCTTTGTGGTTGAAGAGTTCATGGAGTTAGCCAATATTTTTGGGAGTATGTCCTGGAGGTGGAGGTACCTAAATAGCCTAAAGAGGATGATTTTGGAGACGAACTTTGCTTGTAGGGAAACCTTGGGAGTTCCAGGTTTACTCGAGCCCGTCACATATTTGCTAGTTCTTATATATGCACTCCAAAACTTATATAATGTGGACTTTGGAGTTTTTGGTGACCTTAGAGCAAGTAACAGACAATGATGGGAGGAGAATCATCCATTTCTACTTGGATGACACATCGGGAGATCGCCCAAGCTTTTGAGTGGAAATATGGGAAGAAAGTACCAAGGACTCACCGGCAATGACTAACTTTCTTATTAAGAAGCTTCTGGAGGAACCTCATGGGCACGGAGAGGAGCCACTTTACCAAGAGTACCAAAATAGTCCACCCAGCTTTGTAGTATGTGCACCAGCTCCTATCTGTATGAGTGTTTTCCACTGAGATATCTCGCAATACCCCGATCGGGGTGTTCAATTCCTTTAGGAAATGACCCTGGAAGGGAATCTATACCCCACTATAGTGGGGGCTTCATGGAAGAATGCTTAGCCATGGGGAAGAAGACAGGTGACAAGATATCGATAGGAGGCATGGTCAGACTCTTAGCTCAACACTTTGGACATTTGGTTCCTTTTCCTTTTGCCATGGAAACCTTAGGTCATTCAGGGACAAGGTACCTTATGGATAAGTTAGCACGGGCTTCGATGATTGCAAACACTACATCGGAGAACCACTTCATTTGGTTGTACAGTGACACTTTGGTTTGCAGCTTCATGATTCTTCCACAACCGAAATACACCTCTATCAACCACGACATGGCCTTGGAAGAGCTTTTTATTTCACCTTATTCAAGGTTTGGGAGATTTTTCTACAACATCTTATCAAAACTGGACATGGATATTGAGGAAGAAGATGGTGAGATTCTACCTAGGGTACCACCTACCCGAGGTAACGTACCTGCGGACTTCTTCGATCAATTTTGCACTTTTGGGGAATGACTCATGAGTTTAACCCAACTAGTGTAAGAGATTGGTCAAGCAGTGGGAGGAATGAGCTTGAAATGAGGGAAGTTGGGACTAGGTTTAATTCTATGGATGACACCATGAAAGCTTGGCGAGTTAGGTTGGATTCCATTGAGCGGGAGGTGAAGGAATAGTTTACAATCGCATATGAGACATCAAATGCATGTATTTTCTGAATCATTTAACATCTCTTTTGTTATCTTATCATTGGAAGATTGCTTGATTTAGGTAATTTTACATCATAAGGGTTTTAGATAACCGTTTTTGGTTTTCGTATCTAACTCCTTGATTTTGTAAATTCTTTTGAGTCTAATGTATTTTTGGTCCTTACGATCATCTAGATTCCATTTTGTGAGCTTAATTTGTAGATTTATCGTAAGAACTATGGGATATTTTAGTGAAGTTCATTCACAGGGATGGTGGAATATAAAAGGCCATGATTCAAAACGTGGTAGAAGATAAAATGGTCGAAGAAGGAAGACAAAGAAGCGGATGAATTATGATCCGGAAGTTGAAACCCAGTTTTGGGAATGATCTGAGAAGAACCAGCCTCTGAGGGTGGTACCATTGGATTTGTCTTTGCGAGTGCTATAAAAAAAGACTAAAAGAACTCCCAAAATGGATGAACGGTTCACTCATTGTGACATAAATAAGAAGGGGATATATCCTACTCCGCAGGGTGGAGAGATATCTTGCGGCCCGCAGCATATGGATTTGGGCAGCCTTATCTTCATTTTCACCCTCAAAAACACACACACACACACACACTCTCTCTCTCTCTCTCTCTTCATACTTCTCCTCGAAAACTCTCCCCAAAACCCTAGGGATATTTTATTCTTCATCTTTTACTCTATGTTTACCATGGATTCTTGCTTTTATGTTACGGGTTTTCATAATCTAGGTTAAATATACTCTTGGGAGCAATTGGTAAGCATTTCTAGAATGAATTTGTGAGATTTGGTTTATCCTATTTTGTTCTTTAATTATCAAGTATGTTTTGTGCTTTGTTGTGCGATTAATGCATGGATTAGTCTAGGATGATCAACTATTTAAAGATTGTGAATTGATTGTTTTCTAGGTTTTTGGTCAAACCCGAAAGAATTTGTTCGTTTTGTCGATGTGATTATTATTAGTTGATGTTAGGTTGTAATTAGGGGTGACAACTAATTATAATTTTTGATTGATGAGATTGCTTAGATTTTAAATGAAATTGCTTAGATTTTAGACGAATTTGAATGGGTTTGACTAACTATCAATGTCGCTCACTAATAACGATTAGCATGAAGGCCGATCCTTGTAGTCAATAACGATTAGTTGATGTGAGATTGTTATCTCAATATTTCTCGCTTATAGGATATTGTGTTAGTTTTATTGGGTCTCCATGTTTACTGTTATTCTTGGGGAAGTCTATGACGCCAATCGTCTTGGGTGTTCCGAGGGTAAGGGTTATTGTGTAGCGCCGATCGCCCACTCTAACTATAATCGAGGAGAGGCGATAAATATCTTCACTCGAAAGGTTTTGATAAGTTCTTCACAATATGGGATTAATGTATAAAAATAGGTTAATTAATCGGGGATCAAAGGATGACTAGAAATGTAAACCAATTACTCATAAGACTCATTATAATATTAATTATATCTTCTGTGCTAGTTGTGATCGTATTTAAATAGTTATTTTTAATCGTCACTTAATCTAGTTTCTCAAAGTAGTCATAGTGTTATTCTAAACTCAAAACCCCACACTTTGTTACCACACACGTAGAGAAACTTCTTCGTGTGCTTTTTGACTGTTTTTAACACTCTATAAAACCACATTTTCCTCGTGGACGACCCGACTTTCTACTATATACTTTCTAGTAGTTAGCCGAAGTTAGGGCTTATAAATACTATCTTTGAGAGGCACGACGATGGCCTCCCAAATTTTGGCATCGCTGCTTGTTGAGTGTTAGTGTAGTTCTTTGTGTTTTTCATTGTGTGTTCTTGTTTGTTCATAGCTTGTGCTTGTTTTTGTTGTTTTTTGGAAGGACATATTGTCTTTGTTCTTGGTTTATGGTACATGCTTAGTCTAAGAACCGAGAACGTTTGCACTGTGACCCCAAATTCTTTGTTCTTTTTATTTCTTTTGTATGTATTGCTTGAGTTATTGGTGTACTTCTACCAAGAATTCTTGCACCACTATTCAGAATTTTGAGTTTTTTTAAAAAAATAAATAGAAAAGCTCACCTTGAGGGAACTCGTGATGAGAAATGAGGCTCAACGAGCAAGTTTTTGTAGGATTTGTCATTCCGACCATCTTACCAAGTCTTGTTATTGGTTGAGAGAGGAGCACTACGAGGAGAATAGAACCCTTCGTTTTTTAAACCAAGGGTATCATGAGGAGTGCTATGAAGAGGTTGGATTTGTTGGTTTCTAAGGTCAAATATATCAGGAATGGTATCCATACTATGATTCTTACAATCTGAAGTGGAGTGGTAATTTGGATTCGTGGTATAGGAATGCACCATAAAACCAACACTATAAGAAATATGATTGTCGTTCATCACCTTATGCCATGCCACAACAACCCAACCCAAGGGATGATGATTCATCTAACCCTCGAGAAGGAAAGCCAAGGTCTGAGTATGAGGAGTTCTTGCATGTTGTAAAGAATATAGTCACTAACTTGGAAGACCAAACCACATCTAGAATCACAAGCGTGGAGGACTGCTCTTCCGTGAGATTCAAAAGTTTGGAAATCCAAGTTAGTCAAATAGCATCTTCAGTGGCCCGGTTGGAGGCTAGAGATTCAGGAAAGCTTCCATCACAATTAGAGGTGAGCCCAGAGCTAAGGTAAAATCCTTTGAACTTGATGGGTGAGGTGGTGAAGGAAGTTGAAGATGAGGTCCAAAGGGATGAGGAATTGGTTGTTGATGACAAAGAACTTGAACAAGGGGTGGTTGTCCTATATAATTATTATTCTTGCTATCATCACCCTCACCTCCACCAATTAAACCAACTCCACAATTTTTGGAGGAGACAATAGGGGAGCCAAATGATTATGCCAAGATTCCAAACCACTCATCTCCTTTAAGAACAACTTCACATCCACAAAATCTTCCTCTTGAAAGATTTCTACCCCCACCTCTCTACTTTTGGATACTCATGCTGAAGGGGTTCAAACCTTCACCATATGGATAACATTAGGGTGTTGCCAATGACCTTATATATATGGAGCTTCTCGGGAGGCAATCCGAGTTTTAAATTATTTTAGTAGATTTTTTATTTTGAAAAAAATTTGAATAAAATTCCCTCACCCTTGTCCTGAAACTCTTACCCAAAACCACAAAATACCACCACAATCCACCACCAAAACCACCATCTAGGAGTACTTCTAGTTTTTTTATGAGTATTGATCAAGACTTGCATAGTTAGGATTTGTAGTGGATGAGTCGAGGTTTCATATCACATGGAGTTCGAGAACATGTGGGAGATACATTCATTGAGGAGTGAGTATTTCTACCACGGAGAAAGACCTTTAAGTTGGGGTCGGCATCAATTTGGATTAATCAATTTTTGGGTTATTCGATTCAGGTTAATTGGGTTGACCCCTAAAATTTATAAAACTGAAACCGAACCAAATTATCGAGAAACCCGAATTAACCAAACCAAATTCGGAAGGGTATTAACCCTTAACATGGCAAATATCCCGGAAAGCATCGGCCTGCTTCAGATGTTGGCAGATTTTTGGATTTACAAGAATAATCTGACCGAGATTCTTACCGCCGAATTTAGGCCTCAATTCCGCACTTTTAGAGTTTCAGACATTGCCGAAGAATATGTGCGTCGAAAAATGGTTGGGCATTTAGGTGTGATAGTACTCTGTTTGTTTGATACTCTGTAGAAAGATAAGGATGGCTGTGATAGTACTCTATTTTAGAGCAAACTCTCTCCGATTTTTTAATATTGACACATTTTTCTTTTATGTTTGGTCTTTTAATATTGACAACTTTCCTTTTTGGAGAAATTAGGATTAATTTTATTTACTCAATTTACTTTCATCCACTCAATTTACCTTTTACCATTTCTATACAATCTCCTCCACTCATTTTACTTTTTTTAAAGTGTGTCTATTGACTTGGTGGCAATATTTAAGGGCCAGAGGGAGTAGAAGAAGAGTAAAAAGATGAGGACGGATGGGCATTTAGGCTTGATTTAGGTTTTTAAATTGGGCCCCCAACTTTATCTCTTCGACTGGGTTGGGCAATTTGCTTTTTAACTTTTAGGGAAAAGCTCAAAAATGACCCTATAAGATTAAGAAAGTGCAGAAATGACCTTGTAAAATCTGAAAGTGCAAAATC
>JAULKK010299157.1:0-22863 GCA_032355705.1 Rubia peregrina
AAGTAAAAATTATAATATTAAATGAAAATTATAATAATTGTTCCATACATTAATTTTTCAAAAAAATTCCTGATATTCAAAAATCATATTTAGCCGTTGATATATACTGTATATATTTACATGTAACAATGATATACAATACTAAATATTAAAATGACATGTTACATGAAATTTAACGAGATTTATATATTATATTATTATTCACATATTAAATTTAAATTTATTAAGTTGGATTTGGACAAAGAAAAAGTCATGAAGTTAGAGACAATTTTTTAGAAAAAATAGTATGATATATCTTTAGTTAACCATAATTAGTTTGAAGCATGATTTGTCCTTTGAAAGGATTAAATGATAATAATTAATAGAATATAATAGGCTATCATTGTAAAAGTAATTGGTTTGATATATAGGTAACTCGTGATCTTATATATTGAGTTATAATTTACTTAATAATTGATGTGAGATTATTATAATCACGAGATACTATTATAAAATTAATTATTACTATACAGAAGTCACCTGTAATTTTATATATTAAATTATGAGCTTGTTAATCTCTAATGTGGCATTCTAATACTCCATCCATCCCACTAAAACTTATTTATTTATTTATTCACGGACTTCAATGATTATGTTTAGATTTCAATATATCTATCTACGTATAATATATATTTTTGAATAAAAAATTAATATTAAGAAATTAGATATTAAGATGAATTTAACAAGAACTCACATGATATTTGTATTTTATATGTATATATATATATTAGTTAAAATTTATGGTCAAAGTTTACTAAATTTGATTTTGAAAAAGTAAATAAACAAGTTTTAGTGAGATAGAGGGAGGGCGTATTTCACGTATGGCAATATTATTGTCGCATAAGTCGGGATAGAAAGGCCGGAGTTGCATATCAAGCACTTAGAATGTACGTTAATAAAGATAATTTTGAACTCTAATACTACTCCATCTGTCTTAGTATAAGTTGTACACTTCTTATTTGACAGTTAATATTGTCAAACATTAACCACATATTTTAATAGATATATAAACAATAATATTATTGTATATGATATTGTTGGATTCGTCGTAACAAGTAGTTTTTAAATATTGAACTTTTATTTGCCGTTATTATACGTAGTCAAATATATTAACGGTCAAACATGTTTCTTAAAGACCGTAAAAAATCTGTACAGTTTATGATGGGATCATGGGATGGAGGGAGTATATGCTCTTACAACAACAATAATAATAAATAAATAAATCTTTTATTAAGGTGATCCGTAACTTTGTTATTGCGAGACTTTAACATAGCAACGTTCAGGTTTAACCAAATAATTATTCTAGTAAAATTAAGCTTAATTTGAAGCAAGCTTGATTGCTTAAAAGGAAATCTCACTCTCTCAAGGCTTTGGATTTGTATCAACGTTGATGAGTTGGCAAATTGGCATGCAGGGCAAGATGAGAATACTATGAATAGGACCAGGTTGGCTAGGGATGCAAATTCAATTATCATACCAATCATTTCAAGTCTTTTTCCTCTGACTAGCTAGTTCACACCGCACGATGCGTGGTGAGCTGAATAATCAATTTTAGGAATTATATGAATAATATTACATGCAATACAAATTGAAGGTCATACATAAAAGCATTATAAAAATATAAGCAACAAATGTAATAAGTTTACATGTAATTTAAGCTCATAATGAACTCGAGCTAACAAATTTTAATTATATGTTTTATGATATCAATTTCAATTACTGTTGATAAAGATATGATAAAAGTGAAAATAAAAGTAAAAAATCTTTCAAAGGTTTAAGTTTTTGAGCACAAGTTCCTTCCATGCCATTCTTATCTCCTCTCTTATGCGTTTTTCATAAACTCCATTTTTTCTCTTTTGTTATTCTACTACTACAATTTCTCTACCCCTTTTGTGTCTCTGGTTATTTTCTTTTGCATGGTTATTCTTTGGTTCGATTTAAGTAGATTCATCGTGCTTTTCATGACGGCCTCTATAAACATGAATCAGCTGTTAAAAGTTAAAAGGGATAAGAAAATAGAAGGTTTTGCAAACTGAAAATGCTTCAATGTCTCAAAGTAACCATCAGTTAGTTTATTGTTAACTTCAAATATATCCATAGTATCCGGCAACTTTTGTTTGATCTGCAACCATTTACCAAAATAAGGACATATTTTTTTGCCTTTTTTATAATGAAAAATAAGGACAATCTTATAGCTTATTTTGTTCATGTGTTACAAATATTTCGAACAAAGAATGAATCATTCTTTTCACTCGGAGAAGTAATGTATCGCTTTCCTCGTAGCTGTGTCAAAGAGTAGTACAGTGACATTTTTTTTATTACCACGCAAAGCAATTATGTAACTGCTATTGTAAGTTGTTAATAAATTCCTTCTCATCTTCAATTACGGTGTTTAGAACAACCTGTAATGCACAAAGTTTGAATACAATGATATATAATCAAGTAAAGTATATGATTATGTGAAGAAAAATGACAAAAGAGTAACCCTGTAAACTGCAGCATCATTTAAACCAAAGGATGAATCAGGTTAAAATGAATTCACAGTAAGAAAATATGCTTAACATGTTTTAAAAGAATCCAAGAACCCAAACTAATATTGAAATTAGTTGAGAATGCTTACTCATTCAATCACTCATTATGTATATATGTAGCCAGTATGCAATTAAATAGAACCTGAACTTAATAAGGTGTTAGGATGAACTGTATGTTTACAAAAGAGATGTTATAAGCAAAAGTATTCTTGTTCAATTTATCCTAACACACTTTTACAACCATAATTTCTTATGCTTAGAGGCTATTTGCAGCAAACGACATCTTAAAGATGCGACAAAAACTATTTACATATTTACAGGCATGTGTTGGAGTCAGTCTAATTTTGGTTTCTTCCCGGCTGATGTTGATAGTTTAAGGTCTTCATTTTCAAGATGGGAAAGAAGGTTCCTTTTTTCTCCTGATTGAGCTGGCCGAGGAGCTCCAGAGGCTGTCATTAAAAAAGTATGCATTATATTTTCATTTATAACTAAGCAAAAGTATTTATCAGGTAAGAGTGTTAGATGTGATAAAATGCAACTGTACTTCGAATAGTAATATGCCTGTTGCAAGAAGCGAAGCTTGAATCTCCAAAGCTAGTCGATCATTAAATTTTTTGGGGAAAATGTAGGGCTGAACCCTGGGCTTGCAAGGATGACTTTTCAGCAAAGCTAAACACCGCGTATCTCGGGCTAAGTTGGCCATCCTTTGATTTAGAGACTTTAATTTTGACAATATAGTCATCATTGTCAATGACAGAATGTCGATCATCAATGTATTCCTAGAAGTTCGTGAATAGAAAAACTATGTTAGGTCTAATCCTAATCCATGGGTTTTAATTCTCTGGAATGGTTATTAAAACAAATAGACTGAGGTAAAAGAAGTATTGAAATGTGAAAAGAGCTAATTCATGTGTTCAAATAGAAAGAACTAACTTATGTGACTCCATCAATAGCTTCCATTGTTGTTAATCCCAATAATTTCTCAGCAAGTTCACCAAAGAAGGTAGCAGTGATAATACCACTGTCATTGATAAGATATGCTTCGAAGCGACACCTATGCAGATAGGACATTTAGGATTAGCATAGCAGAAATTTCGTAATTATAAAGTATTTAAGCACATATATATATGTTAAGAATATAAAAATGAAAAGAGTTGATTGATTTATAACCTTGGATGAGCAAGCTGTTTCTCTTGGCATAAATTGCAGGTGAATTCATAATCTAAAGAGTCAATTGTTGAATGGAAGCATTTTACGCAAGCCATATAGTAATAATTTTGAGAGATGTATTTGAAAGATATCTTCACCTTTGAGGTCACAAGCTATTTGTGAAGAAAATTAGTCAGTCACAAATAAGGCTGAAATGAAACAACAAAACATGGCTGTGGGGAAAAAGTGTAATTTAAGTTTTACCTTTTGAGTTGGTAGAATGTAACCAACGGAAGTTTAGACAACATGCAAAGCTGTTGGCGGTGGAATTTTCGGAGGGGATTGGTTCAAGCTGGCGATGACAGCCATAATCTCATTGTGGTGCTCTTTTGCCCTGCAAAATTATTATGTCAATGAATTGGAGCATTGTCTTTAATATATTTTTCATGAGATAAATGTTTAAAAAATCAGATCATTTTTTTAGTTTTGTAGATTGATTGTCAGCACCATCAATTACAAGGGATGATCTGTCATGTGTTGATACTTCTATGCCTGAATAGAAGCAAGTGAGAGTGTTAATAGAAGTTGTTCGATAATGAAATGGAGGTCAGACAGTGATGACACATTAGTTTTATGAATATAGGAATCAACCTTGAGTCGACGACGAATAAGCACTGACAGCTCATCCACAGTGTGTTGCAATTGTTTTCCTTCATTTATAATGAATTATTGCCACATAGTCAAAGTCAAAGTCTGCAATCTAAACATGGAAGACAACATTAAGGTAAATTAAATTGTAGGTAATTGTATAATAATGTTCCAACAAAACTTATCCTTACTTTTCATCAATAAGTACAAACTTCTGAACATTTTTAGAGCCATTTGGTGTCTTGACAGTGCGAATTGGGAGACACTGGGAAACAATCCCGATAACATCTTCAATTTTATATCATTAGTGAAGACCAATTTTTTTCCAGCTTTTACATAAATATTTGCATTCTGAAATATATACCTATCGGTTCTTGAGGTTTATTGAGATGTTCAGGAATTCTTTCAAATGGTACATAAGAATGTTCAACCGAAATGAGATTCATGGAATCAATAACTTCTTCAATAACAGTACTGGTGTCAATGATCCACTGGATTGCTATGTCCTTTTTAATACTTGGGGTCAATTTCTTTTATGTTTGCATTCGATATCTTGTACCTCTTATAAACTTGGATTTTCTGGCTCATGGTTTCATATGCCTTGTTGAACATTATACCTTCCACTCTGGCACCCTATATCATTAATAAACTAATGAGCCTGAAAAATTATGGTATGATAGGCCATTATTCCTACAGAATTGGTTAATTACCTTTACATCAGAAAATGAATCTTTGCAATTTTTTAGGTCTCTTTGGACTTTGATATGCATAGAATTTTTGTCAACTATAACAAATCTAATCCAAAGGCGATCAATATTGCGTAGTTGATCAATGGGTTTTTCAGATGTCATAGTTTTGCACTACATACAATTACAGCCTTAACTGGTTTATTATAGACATTAATGGTATAACACATATATAGTTCTATATATTTATCAGAATTTATATATTATGAACTTGTACACTACTGCTACATTTAAATTTTACAGAGATCAACAAAGGAGAAAAGCATTAGCATAATGTTTTAAAACATTGTAGTAACATAAAAAAACAAATAGGGAAATGGCTTTAAAGATAAGTTACCATGAGTGAAAGATCGTCTTTTAGTTATCTGTTGAAGAATTTTATCTTCAGAGCAGCTGCTGTGTTTTCTTATTCTTCTTATAAAGTTAGGGAAGAAAGGTAAGTTCTTGTATGCAGTTGTATTAGTATAATGTATATATAACATAAGAAGAAAGAGCAAAAGAAATTGTTGGAAAACATATGGAAGGAAAAAAGTAACCCAAAAAAGTAGGAGTTACTGTAGATGGGACAGTAGCGTATCACTTTTTAAATGGATGGGATGAAAAAATGAATAATTTCAGAGGGATAAGGATAAGGATAAGGATAAGTTGAACAAGGTTGCATTTTACTTGATTTCATTTATTAGTTGCAGACAATTTTTTACTAACTGTTCATGATTTCTGGTGCAATAACCAAGGAAGATGAAGTCATATATTTTACAAAAATAAGATATGGTCACGAATTTGGCATGCAAAAAATATTAGAAATTCCATAATGACAAATTTAACATAAAAGATATGGTCAAAGTTAATTTATGTTATCCTCACACTGTAGTATCTTTTGTAGGTAGCTTACCTGTTTTGTTCGAGGTAGTTTCCTTTTGTAAATGAAAAAAGATAGTGTTTTGTTCTACCTTTTACACAATGAGCTGATACTTCATAGGTTGATCCAATCATTATATCCGGAATGAATTGTCCAGGTTAAACTGCAGAGCCGAAGGTTAACACAGCTAAGACATAGAACATAACCTACCAGCAGCATAAAATCTTAAATTAATCACAAATTCCATTTGCACAAATTAAAGTGGTACCATAAATAATGTTTCATCCAGGGGAAATAAGTTGGTTTCATTCACACTGCATAAATTAGTAAATTAAATTAACTGACTTTGATAGTGTCCATAGAAAACTATAGAATCAACAACCTAAACATAACCCCAACATGCACAAAAACGGAAACCATAAAGAGAGAGAAATAATGCCTGCTTGGATGCTTAGTCACCATATGAATGCACCAAGATGCAATATTACTGGTGTTGTATGATGAAACAATCTTCATTAACCAGGTTTATGTATATATCTTTGATAATGTTTAAGTTGTGTGTGTAGTGATATGCGGTGACAATAATAAACATGTATTTACTTGACATGACTTGTTTGAATTGTCATGCAGGCTGAATTTTTATGAAGGCTGAATCCTCATATCTGGTAGAGAAATAAAGATATATGAAAGTTTTGAAAGTAAAATGTTGGACCTGGGTGTTAAAGAGTATGGTTGCAAGGTCATTGTATTCCTTCTTGCTACTGCAAAAATGGGTTGCACCCACATAATTTTATTGCATAAATAGCCAAAAACATAAATAATCAGGAAAATTCTGATGCAAATTCAAATTGAAATATTTGAAGCTTATGGATTAATACGACCCTCATATTAGCAAACTATATGACCTCATTGAAGTTTGCAGAGTTTGATAAGGAAGGTTAAAAAAGATAGGAATGATACTAAAATATTAACTATTCAATCAGTAGCAAATCAGAAGGCATTAGTTATTTTAAGTTACAGTAGCAAATCAGAAGGCTGTATTTTTACGAATTTTTGAAGTGGACAGTGTTTCTGACCATGTTCAAATAGAGACAATAAAAAGTCCACTGCAAAGCATAATATTTCACCATTTCAATCATTGTATTATACAATGTACAGGACAACAGGAAGGGAAAAGAAAAGTCAGTGGTCATTTTGCATAGAATGTTATAAACAATATTTATCTTCACTGTTAGTTGCAATGTAATCTTCAGTAAACTTATACATGGGTATAACAATGAAGAGATAATCCTTAAGTACATGATAGATGATAGAAAATGAAACCAAAAACATGACACCCTATGACCTGCCAAACAGAATAAGAACACATGCACACATGCGATTAAAGCTGTAAGCATATACTTTAGGATCCAACTCACGCTGACACATGCAATGGTTGTTAGTATGTTCCCAATGGTTATTTTCCAGAAACGAAAAGGAAATAATGGAACTAATGGTAGACCTGTTAATTTACCTTCATGCCATCATTTAACTTCTGATGAAGAGCACCAACCAGAAGAAGTAGAAGGACGTTCTTAATGTCTTCATGGTGAAAAATTTCAGGATCTAAAGATGGGTCCAACTTACTATAAATATCACCATCTTCAACTAACTGCATTTTTTGTTCTTCCTCATCTCCTTGAAGTTCATACCTTTATTAAGATGTACGAAGGAAACTGAACATAAATCATAACGACATTTGGAAAGAAGTATTTCATATCAAACTTAACGCTGACCCACAAAAGTAATCAAATCAGCAACCCAAGACCACAACCATCACATCATTAAAAAAATTCCTATTGGTTTAAAAACTTGGTAGGCATGTACTCGAATGACCAATACTTTCTTCATTTCCAATACACCATTATGACATCAACAATTATATGTAAATAAATATGTGCACGCACCACACACTCTAGCTACTATTTTAGAGATCACATTAAAAAGGTTTCCCGTTTTAATAATAAGATTCCATTATTACCCTTCCGTTCTTCAAGTGGTCTAAATCAATAAGGTTATCAGGCCATGTATGACAAATCGGAGATTTTATTTTGAACTCCTCTCTTTGACGAATCTGCTTATCTGAAAGCATCTTAACAAAACTCTGATGGCAAGAATTGAACCAAATCTTCCCTATGTCATCCCCACTGTTGCAAAGAAGCTGGATACAAAGAACTATCCTTTCATTAGAATCATTATGAATGTGATGAGCCTGTGCCGAAAATTGACCTACCTGAAGCATTGCCACCAAGATCAATAAGACACTTGTAGATGCTTTATTGATTTCATCTTTAGATGGTTGAGCCTCTTCCAGGTTGAAAATCATTTTGATCAATGTACAGGTAATTATAGGTCCAAGGAAAAAATCACCAGGGACGATGAGAGATTTCAGATTACCAACAGTTAATCCTTTGACAATAGTTGAAGGTGAGAAACAAGTTTATGAGGCAGCACTTTGAGTAGCATATATTCCATCAGCAAGGATACCATGTCTTCTAGATGAAATAGTGATAGAGGTAGCTTGTTGAGACTTCTTTGTAGAGGCAGTTATTTTTCCTTCTTCAGAAATGGAGTAAAAAGGTAATTCCCCAAGACATTGCTTAATGGTTGAAGTGTCACTCTACATTCAAAGAGGGAGAGACAATATTCTCCAATAATCCAAAGAGCACAAGAGTAAAGTTGTGCAGTTCAAATCTGGTAGAAAGTGTCAAGAAGTCTGGTAACAATAGACACTCTAGACTTTGGGATGGTTTCAATAATTTCTCACATGAAAACAACCACATCCATAACAGATGCAACATTTTTGTCTCCCAAGAAATCCATCAACAGATGAACAACAGTGCTTGCTACCTCTTTCAATTTAATTGTGCAAGAATGAATGGCTTGAATGAGCATTTAACGGTACTGACCATTTTTCTCCAACTCCCCGCTTTGAGTTTTCACAATTTCCTTCTTAAGAGTGAGAACAACATCTGTAACATTGGGGGGGATCAAATTAAGAACTATATCATGAGTCTTCCTTCAAATTTTAAGGTTTGGGGTGGAAAGTGCCCTAAGTACATCCATTATCATATCAGCTATTATATCCTTGTGAGACACCTGGATTTAATTCAAGTGACTGAGCACAATGAGGTTGATATTGTTATCAATATGTGATTGAAGTAACTGGCAGTAGGTATCAGCAGTGTTTGTGATACCAGTGGGAACAGAAGACAATGAAACAAGGGTTCCAGCACATTCATAAATCACAACAGCAGAAGACGCAGTTAGAAGAGAGATAATAATTAATATATACTTTCCTTTTTCTCCCTTGTTTGTGTGGTAAACTTTCCTCATAAAGTCCAAGATAACTATTTGAAATAAGTCTTCCCTGAGTCAGCAAATTGTGTAAGGTTCCCATTTCCAGACATATCAACAGCTTTCCATTACCACTTGTTAATTAATAAGAAACGAAAAAAGTCACTACTGGGGAAAAAGTCATTAAAAATCTTATCCTTTAATATTTGTACGATTGATAGTGTTTCATGATTTTTTACTTAAAGCATGTTCTCAAAGAAATCTATAGAAAATGGAATAAGGAAAAATCTGTAATTTCCAAAATTAGCTAGGTCCAAAAATTTCTATCAAATCGAAAATGAGAACACAACACGATCTCGTAGATTGCAAAAAAAAGCAACTGAAAAAGCCAAAAAACTACAGATCCAAAAATGGCCAGCACAAAGTTTACAAAAGTATAGCAGCTATTGTAACTCCAAAATCTGCTTACAAAAATATATTTTTATTTTTATTATTTAGTCTTGCCTTCTAAAATGTTGTAGGTGTCAAAAGAACCTTGACAGATTGAGAGGTTTTTGTTGAGGATAAAGTGACACAGAACTGATGCCTGAAAAAACCCAGCAAATCCAAAAACATAACACAACATCAACTCGTACATTGCAAAAATATGCAAGATGAAAAGGCAAAATCTTGCAGATCCAAAAATAGGGAGCACAAAGTGAATCAAAGAACTTCAAATGATGGATAAGTGAAAAGAACCTTGACAGATTTAGAGGTTTTTGTTCGGGATATAGCGACATAGAATTTACTTCTGAATAAATACAGTATATCCAAAATGAGAGAACAACATCAACCCATAATTCACAAAATATGCAGGAGAAAAAGCAAAATGCAGCAGATCAAATAATGGGAACGACAAAATAAACAAAAGTATAACAGCTACTGTCAGTAAAATATCTCCTTATAAACTATGTTTTTAGTCTTATTATTTAGCCTCTACTCCTCAAATGTTGGAGGTGTCAAAAGAACCTTGAGAGATTCAAAGGTTTTTGCTCGGGATAAAGTGACATACAAGTGGCCATGGGAAAATACGGGCTGCTCTAAATATAGTCCAAAAAAATCTAATGTCTGCCCTTGGAATTAATTGATTGTCATAGAAAAACATACTCTGGCAGGAAATTGAACCCTTTTAAACCGGATGGATGTTTTACTACCTTGGTCACAAATAATTGGTATTCTAGGAATGAAGACTTGTTTGCCCTTGAAAAGGCCAAAAGCTATCTCAGTCCTAATGGTAGATTGGCACAATTCATGACAAATTAATCGAGTTCCGTTACACAGTCCCTCGGTTGGATTTAAATTACGCATGAGCATGATAGGACAATTTGATTTCAATACTAATTTATGGGGTGGGAAACCTTTTGGATTAAGAGTATTAAGAAAATCCGCATGGTCACTCTGATTATTTTCACTCAATTTTCTATCTGTAATAACATATAATGTTGGGCTGCTAGGAAAAACATCAATTAGAAAGCTATTTATACTGTCAACAACAACATTTGTTGCAGCCAAAACACACCTTCCTATCATATCAATTGTATTTAATGCATATGCAGCTAAATCAGTGAAGACACATTGACTCAACCTGCAAATAGTTCAACTAAGGTTAATATCATCATAAAAATCCAATCAGTATATAGAAGAGTTGTGCGAAAAACAAAAAAAGGTCTTACTTTTGGATGGATTGTTCTTTGCCGATATATGGGATAATATTGTGAGCTGGAAATTCGACCTCTTCATTTCAGTCAATATGTTCCATCCCTTCACCTATACGCAGTTTAAAAAAGCAAAATTCTGGGTTATTTAAGCTCTCATATTTTGCTGAAGATTGAACTTTTCTAATTTTGGCCACAAATGTGAATATACAATAGATGCCTGAACTGTTACATCTATTGACGCGCCTAGTATGATAGGTAAAGTTTGTCTGAAATCTCTTCCTAAAAGAACAACCTTACCACCAAATGGAGCATTAGAATCCATGAGATCTTTTAGCAACATATCCAAAGCCTCTAAAGACTGTCGTTTTGCCATTTTGGCTTCATCCCAAAGATTCAACTTAGCCTCTATTATCAACTTTTCCAAACCACTTTGTTTAATCAATTGGCAAACTTCATTGTCGGAAGAATCAAGTAGAAATTTAAAACGGGAATGTGCCATTTTTCCTCCAGGCAACACAGAGGCGGCTACTCCAGAAGATGCAACAACCAATGCTATGTGGCCCTCCGACCTTAATGTTGCAAGCAAAGCTTTGTACAAAAATGTTTTTCCTGTACCACCAGGTCCATAAATAAAGAAATACTTTCCGTTATTGGATATAAAAATCTGCATAATACGATCATAGGCAAGCCTTTTCTCAACATTCAATAGACCGACCAGCCGCAATTCTTGATTAGAAATTTCGATAATCCTCTCAATGAATATTTCACGTGTTAAGACTTCATCGGCCGATTTACCAGCAATGCCATCCATCAAACCATAATGTTCAATATCCTTGCCCATTTCAAGCAAAAAACCATTTATAATATTCAAAACCTTTCTATTTATGATGTCTTCAGTGAGATGGAGTTGTGCTGCTAATTTTTTCAGAAAATTTGAACATAGTTCATGTCTAAAGCTCAGCCATAATTCCTTTGGATCATTTGGTGAACAAAATACCAACAAAATAGCAAATAAAGATCTCAAAGTTGATGGCATCTGGAAAGAACAAGCTTCCTGGAGATCATCTTCAATATAACTATCATCTTCAATAAACCATATGCAATTGCGGCTTCCCTATAAGTACTGTATTCACTTCCTTGCATGGTCCTCAACTCTTCATAGGATGTTGATGATCTAACATGAGATATGAGAAGTCTTAAATAATAGTGTTCACCTTATCTAGGGCTCACTACAACCAACCTACCGATAACATTTCTGCATTTTCTCTTCGCCCAAGTCCTTTTCAATGTTGACCACACAATATTTTTGGAAACTCTTTATATAAGAGCTTCAATTCCTTTGCATGGGGGTAATATCTATTCATTGTCAATAAACACGTGAGTGTAGTTATAGTAAGAAACTCGGTTGCAGCAATCGACTCAAGGGCGACATTCTTGTGAAATGTAATATCTTGCTGACATGGTAAGTGTACTTGAAGAGAATGAACAGCATGCTTCATATGGTTTAACTTAAAACCATATATTCTCCAAGGTGCTTCAGATGGACCAATCCAACGGCCATCTTGATACAATTTTATTTCATCAACCACTGTATCCTGTTGACCACCCTGTAATGCGAAGCCAAATCGGTCGTTGCCCTTAAATATGTACTTAGGAACATACTTGATAAGGCAAAAAGTAGAGGAAATCTCCACATTTATATGACAGTCATATGTTGCAGATAAGTATTTATTATAGCCAACAACCCAGTTTTCCTAGAGCATGTTTTTATGGTGACCGGCCTACCATAGTCTCTCCTCCTATGTAATGGATAACCATCATATGCAAGATATGTTGACTATCTAAATGGTTTAGGGAATCCAAATTTATACTTATCATTCTTCATGCAAGGGCTTCTAGGATTCAATCTACCACACGATCCGTGCATCATGTTTTTGTAGACAATACGAAAAAGGTGTGGTTCCTTCTCTGAATATGGTAGCTCAGCATAAACATTTATAACATAGGTATCTGGTCCCAAAGGTTTACAACTAGGTTTTAGAATTATTAACATGTGACAGTGAGGTAAGCCTCTTTTCTGATACTCAATAACGTACACCAAAGATTGTACAACACCAAAAATCTCCTTATCAACAATGTCATCCTTTAATTGATGAATTTTAGCGTGAAAAACTCTAGCAAGAAAATTTGACCTATCATTTGCAGCTTCACCAAAATAAGGTTTTCTTGAATCTTTAGCCAATAAGGATTGCAAGTCATAGTTAAAAATATGTCAGGCTTACCAAATTTTTGGACAATGGCCATGGCATCAAGATATCTACGCCGCATATCTCTAGGACCACCTATAAATGATGCTAGAAGTACAACATCACAACCAAGTGTGCATCCCTCTATTAAACCAGCATCCATACCATCCACAACACCTTGTGTCATTTATGTTCAAAATTTCCCTTGTTTATCCCTAAAAAATTCCAACAGGCTGGTTTCTATTTTTGATGTAAGCATCAACAACAAACTGCTGCAACAGACGTCCAACATGCAGAAACATCGATTAGTCATTCGGTCCCAGTTACAATTTATAACAGTAGTATTCCCTCGCGGTAATTGCATCCTTTTTTTCCCATCCCTGACAACTGCAAGGAAAGTAAACGATAAATATGTAGGAATAAAAGTGGTCAAAACCAAAAAAAAACACAACAATTGAATGTAAAAGCTCATTACACACCTTTGCTCTCAAAATCTATTAAAGATTCAGGACAATTAAAGAGCAGCATTTCCGCTCCAGAATTTTGGCGAAGCATATGCCACTTCCTAATCCTTTTAATGTTCAAATGCCAGCCTGATAGGCCCCTCAGAAAAATAAAAGTATATTGCATTGGATCGTAGCATCCATAATAATGCTTTATTCTGAAAATTTTACCATAAGAGGTGTACACTTGAACTGGTACAATTTTCTCTGCATCTTCCTCGAAGGGCTAAAAAAATATATTGTCAACTTGTGACGCGGTTGGAATGTTGTATCACCTCTGATCAAGTTTTGGGTCTGCACTTAGGACAATTTTTTCTCTCGATACTGTCGACATTTTTCAAATGCTTAAAAAACTGACAATCGAATTATCTCTCAATATATCCATCAACTGTTTCATTGTTAACTCATCAAATTTTCAGCACAGTAAGACCCCATTCTCTTTTCCAACTCGAAGTCAGTGTCGTAAAAATAGAGCTGAACACCAGCAGGTTCGACTCCGTCAGGACCTTTCAAAGGTTTTAGGTAATGATACATTTGACCATGAACTTTGAAAGTATAAATGCCACCTGCATTAGAAGTTAAGTTGCGATCATAACCAACACTCAAAGTTGTAAATGCTATGTTATTGTTGTAGGTCTGAACATTCTTCCTAAAATGGGCAGATTGCGGCGTCTGACCAAGAAAAATAACTCTTAGTTGGTCAGGCATTGGCACATATGGCAAGAACATTTCCCTCCAGAACAGAAAAAAAGTTTTGACTCTCCTTTAAATCTGTTTTCCTTGCAATGAGCACAATCAGCCACTACAGGTAATGTCTGAGCAGAGGTTGGAATATCATTTCTCAGGGCAATATTTTTATACTTTTCTCTTTTTAGTAAACCTAAACGGAGGAAAAAATTAATTGTTTAGAAACATCCATGATTATACTTTCACATATAGTCACTATTAAAAAATATAGTTGCTATGTTCATTGAGCCTAAACATTTCAATCAACAATGTGATAACTACACTAAGCACCTAGGATGTAACAATTATATATGTGCTAACAATGTTCAGATGTAGTTAATGTGGAATGACTCTCTTCAAAATTCTATCCATTCTGATCATAATCAGGTTTTACATGTTAATATATTCATTCCAGATATAAATACTGCAAAATGGTATGTTACGACTCTACCTAAAGCTTATTAGATTTAAGAAAGGTACTCCCCCTGTCCCAGCCATATCTGCGCACTTTTTGGTCAACTTTCTCAGGTCATGTTTGACAACCAATAACTTTAGTTACATATACTTTCGATGTCTTAAATTTTGATATTTGAAAACTATGTGATAGAGGGAATCTAACGATATCTCACATGAAGATATTGATGCCTATATACTAGTTGAAATTCATGATCAAACGTGCCTTGAGAAAGTTGACCAAAAGTGTACATATTTGGCTGGGACTAAGGGAGTATTAAAATTTGGAACAAGGAATGATTTGGCCAGATAGAAACTAATGTCATTAAAGCAGAAGAGAATCTAAGGCTATAAGAGATCAAGTTTGACAACTGTTACTCTCTGGAGGACTTGATCACACTGAATAGAGATAGGGCTCTCTATTTATAAGATCCTTAAAAGATAATAAAAATTTTGAAAACAAAATATAGACTAAAATGGTTGAAAAGTGGAGATAATAATACGGATTTCATCCATCAGTCAGTAAAGGGAAAATAATTCCGGATTGGATTTTTCTAAAATAAAAAACTAACATGAAATTTGGCCTCATAACATTCCAAATATAAATACGGCAATGGGGGCATTTTTTATTTATGAACCGAGGAATAAAAGTGTTAGAAAATATTTATGGCATCATTTAACGCAGATTCCTAACACTAAAACTTCATTTACTGGTGATTGCAATGCTATTACATCTATTTCTAAATACAAAGGTCTGAGTACTCCCAACCTTGATATTATTTCTAACTTTACACAGTTCCTCAATTCTAATGGGTTGGATAAGAATCAATACAACCGGTAATATGTATAGGTAGACAAATGGTAGGCTTAGGAATCTAACACCAAGAAATTTGATACAATGTTAGTCATCTTGAGCTGGTCAGAACGATTCCCATCTCCATCTATATAGATCCTTAATAAACAATCATCATACCATTGTTCACTCTTACTTTAGGTGACAACAACACTCCCCCATAATCTCTTAACTATTTAGATTCATAAATACCTGAGTTTATGGATCTTATTAGGAATAATCGGACCCTCCCCGTAGACCAAAATGGTATGTTAGGATTCTACCTCCAGCTCATTAGATTTAAGGAAGCTATTAAAATATGGAACAAGGAATGATTTGGTCGCATAGAAACTAATGTTATTAAAGAAGAAGAGAATCTAAGATTATAAGAGATCAAGCTTGACAATTCTCACTCCCTGGAGGACTTGATCACACTGGATAGAGATAGCACTCTCTACTTATAAGATCCTGAAAAGATAATAAAAAATTTGGAAACAAAAATATGGACTAAAATGATTGAAAACTGGAGATGACAATACGGAATTCGTCCATACACATTCCAGATAGGAGACCAACACCTGCTTTCTCCAATTACACATCGATGTTGAAACTGGAAAAAAAGTCACTGTAAAGTGTTCTAAAGTCCTTATGTGTTAGATTATCTACGTGGAGCTGATTTTAGCTAGCCAACTCTACTTGAGGAAATATGGATTTCAACTGAAGATTCACATTAATCTTAAGAGACAAGTAGCATATCTTTCCAGTGAGTGATGAAATCAGATCTTAGAATTATGCCACAAAATTATCTACAATTATTGGCATATAAGAGCTAGCTGTAGTTAGTGACCAACATAGATCTTCTGAAATGATACTTAGACAAGATATATAGCATATTCTCCCTTGAGTTGAAGACTCCAAATTTTCATCAAATGTTACAGAGTAGAATAGGGAGCATCTTTCAAGATGTTACAATTCAGTCAATGACTTAATGTCATCTTATATGAGCATACCATTTCTTTGTGAAACGATACATGCCACATTAGAGTTTAATATGAGGTCCAAAACTTCCACAACCTCCTAAGGATACAAAAGAAACTAATTTTTTAATTCAGTACTTGTGGTCATTTTCTGCACATTAATTGGTACACAGCAGGCCAACCTCTCCCATGTATAAATAAACATCCGATAGAAAATAATGTAGCAGTAATGATAAACAAAGATAAACAGACCTGCAAAAGTATGAGGTAGTTTTCCATCCCTTCTATTATTGAGAAATTGTATAAGTCATGATTAGCACATGGGCATGAGAAGAAGAAGACCCTGCTTGCAAGAACACATCAATGGACAAACGACCATCGAAAGATGTTTTAGTTTTCCTCTTTGAATCTGCATTCCATGATCTTAGATCATTGAATTTAAATGGGTTATTATATAAAGAGATATATGAGGAAAGTTTAAAATTCAACTCACAAACCTGCCACTGGCTGTTCATAGGCCGTTTCAGATGAACATGTTATTGTTGCTTTGTCTCTTAAGCAAGCACAAGATAATATTTTATTCAAATTATTTTTTTGCTAGAATAAATATCACTTTCTTTGTTTTCTTTTCAATATTTTCTACCAATTGTTGATGATATCTAATCTGAACGACGGGATAATTATTCAAACTAAATAATTTTGCAAACATATTTTAATATATACTATTACCAGATATTTAAAATTTGTAGCTTCAAATGAAAAATATCTACCAAGTAGAACCTATTTTTACAATTTCATGAATAATATTTCAAGAAACTATATTGCAATTATATGAGGTAATTAAAAAGGTCCGGGCTGACCGTAAAACTATGTAATAGACCCTGAACTAAGTTTTAGCAGCACATTTTCTATCGATACTTTTGTGATAAGCTTATTATTGTTCACTCTACTTCAGTGTTCACTCTACTGAAGTATTTGGTGTTCACTCTACTTGAAACAAAACATTTAAATCAAGATGCTTCCCTTAAACTTCCTTTTCCCATTTAATAAAACTACATCAACTGCAAATAGTAAATAATCTCGTATCCTTATCAAAGTAAGCATATCAAATAATCTCAAATATCAGTGAACATCATACAAATTTAAATCATGATATAAAATTAACAAACATAAACTTAGTGTGACCAAGTAATTCCTGGGTACAAGTCCCTTAGTTTATAGGACAGGTAGGTGCAAGCACACCCCAGTTAGCAGAAATCCCGAAGGATTCGACATACTAATTACTTAAATAAAAAAATTTGAAATCATGATAGTAATATAAGCAATATATGATCAAATAATATCAAATATCAGTGAACATCATATAAATTTCAATCATGATATAATTTTAACAAACATAAGATTAGTATGATCAAGTAATTCCTGGGTAGAAGTCCCTTAGTTGAGAGGACAGGTTGGTGCAAGCACACCCCAGTTAGCAGGAATCCCGAAGGATTCAGCATAGTAATTACTTAAATGATAATTTGAATAGATGACAGTAATATAAATAGTATATGAAACTAAATTAACTGAAACCAACCTCTGGAGCGAGCTCGCAGATTTTGAATATGTTGTTGACTAAAACCAAATGATTCAATAATTAAAAGGTCATCATTAGAAGATGATGATCGCAGGACCTGTGCATCGCCACCATTAACCGAAAAGTCACCAGAGAGATATTTTTGTTTTCTTTTCTGGACCTCCTTTCTATGGTCTTAGACCATTGAATTTAAATGGCTGATCATTGATTTTTTTAAAAGTCTAAAATTCTACAAACAAACCCGCAACACAATGTTTATCGGCAATTTGAGATGAACATCTTAGTGTCGATTGTTCTCTTTTTCGCTTCAGCAATTTATTTTTTGGTCGATAGGCATCTCAGCATAAGTCTTTCTTCTCTTTGAATTATGGTCATTGCGAGAAGATGGAGCTTCTGAAAGATTTAAAAGTATATAAATGTGGAGAAACTTGTAATCGTAAAAAGAATAGCAAAGGAAAAATGGGCCAATCAGATATACAAAAAGAACATCAATGGAAAAATGGGGAAAAGAACCAAGATGCTGATCAGGTTCAGTCACAATTATCTGATACAGGTTATAAGACCTCCCTGGTATCCCCTGATCTCAAAAACACTTATAATTTAACAAAAAAGAAAAATAGAAGTCAAACAAAGATACATGTTTCACTCAACTAAACATATTGATGCTTAGAACATCAGTTAAAATTCACAAGTCTGTTGAATTATGAATACACACAACCTTAAACTAAATTTTCTAATATGTAACATTAGAAAAATCCACGATTGTACTTTAACATTTAGTCACTGATAAGAAAATACACCTGCTATGTATCGTTGAGCCTAAAACTAAAATAGATCAAGTTTGGCAACTCTCACTCCCTGGATCCATCTAACATAGCTATGTTGGTATCAGATATAGCTTTACTGGACAACATGCTAACAATTAAATCATATGCTAAGGTTGATATTAATATAACATCAAATGAGTAGTCAGTTTTTAGTCCCTTCACAACTAACACTTTTAGATCTCAACAAAGAGAGATAAACGATATATTTCTTCTCTCGTAGGACCTTTAAGGAGATGAAATGGCCCAATCAGATATACAAAAAGAACATCAAAGGAAAAATGGGGAAAACAACTAAGATGCTGATCAAGTTCAGTCACAGTTCTCTGATACAGGTTATAACAGCTCCCATGTATCCCCTGATCTAAAAAACACTCACAGAAGCAACAAAAAATGAAGTCAAAGAAAGATAAATGTTCCATTCAACTGAACATATTGATGCTTACAACATCAGCTAAAATCCACAAGTATGTTCAATTATGAATACACACAACTTTAAACTCAAATTTCTAATCTGGAATGTTAGCAACATCCATGATTATACTTTCACATTTAGTCACTCATAAGAAAATACAGCTGCTATGTATCATTGAGGCTAAAACTACAAGAGATCAAGTTTGGGAAACCTTACTCTCTGGATCCTTAAAAGATAATAAAAAAATTTAAAACAAAAATATAGACTAATATGGTTGAAATGTGGAGATAATAATACAGAAATCATCCATAAGTCAATTAAGGGGGAAAATATAGATTGCATTTTTTTTCTAGAATAAAAGGATAACATTAAATTTGGCCTTATAACATTGAAGAGATAGAGAACAAATTTCAAAGATACTACAAAGACCTCCTCTCCGATCCACATCTAGAAAAAAAATACAATTAGCAGGGGAAAACATACCAATATGATCTGGCATTCGACCCCGGTTGACTTAAAGGAATGCTTTAAAGCTACCTGTTCTCTCCTCCGCTGCAAAAATTCTTCCCTTGCTTCAGGTGATAACTGAGCATAAGCCTTTTTCATCTTAACATTTCTATGCGATTGATGACCAGGCTCCATCGTAATTTTCCTAAAC
Source organism: Rubia peregrina (assembly GCA_032355705.1). NCBI lineage: Eukaryota > Viridiplantae > Streptophyta > Magnoliopsida > Gentianales > Rubiaceae > Rubia > Rubia peregrina. The sequence continues at coordinate 20,219 of JAULKK010299157.1, forward strand.
GTCTATAAATGAAGACAAATAAATGACACCACAACTAAGGATACTAGACATTTGGGAACTCAGAGATAGGAAATTCTGAATTGAAATGAGGATACCTAGAGTAGAAAAAGAGGAATCTAGATTACTTGTTGGAGAGCTCAATTCGAACACATGTGGACAGCTCAATTCAAACACCGGTCAGAAACTCAGGCAACGGACAACAGGAACAGTGCAAATGTTAGCACATCAAAACGACGCCATTTTACGCTACCACCATGGATAAAAAATAACTCATTTTAGGAAATGTACACTTCTAAACCAAACAATGATGTAAAGTTCCTGAAAAATGGGAACTGGTAATTTCTAAGCCTATAAAATGTTGAGGAATGTTCCATCAATAGCAAATAATGCCCTTCCTAAGCTTGTTAGTTTAGAGATTTAATTTAATAAAATAATTGTTACATTCTGACACCGCTAATAAACAAAACAAATGTCAACAACAATTTAAAATGTAGAAGAATACTTTTAAAATATATCTAAATGGAACTGAAGAGTACTGTAATTGATGTCTGCAACATTAGTCCTGAAGTAGAACCCTTAATACAAATGACCACAATACACCAAATGAAGAGAGAACAACATTTTCCAAAAGCAAAAAGAATTCGACAAAAAAAAAACTCCTCACCGCAACATCGGAGCTGCTACATTTAGAGTCCTAAGCACAGAAGTAGCTGAAGGATTTTCTAAAAAGAATTCCTTTTAGGAAATTTTACACTTCCAAACCAAACAATGATGTAAAGTTCCTGAAAAATGGGAACTGGTGATTTCTAGTCCTATAAAATGTTGAGAAATGTTCCATTAACATCAAATAATGCCCTTCCTAAGCTTCTAAGTTTAGAGATTGAATTTAATCAAATAATTGTTTCATTCTGACACTGCTAATAAACAAAACAAATGTCAGCAACAATTTAAAATGTAGAAGAATACTTTTAAAATATATCTAAGTGGAACTGAAGAGTACTGTAATTGATATCTGCAACATTAATCCTGAAGTAGAACGCTTAACACAAATGACCACAATACACCAAATGAAGAGAGGACGACATTTTCAGTAACAAAAATACATTAATTTCAAAAAGCAAAAAGAATTCGACAAAAATCAACTCCTCACTGCGACGTAGGAGCTACTACGTTTAGAGTCCCAAGCACTGAAGCAGCTGAACAGACACCCCATGGTAGCCACCATGACTCAAGCGAAGATCCTCCTCAGACTGGAGAACCTCTGGCGCCGCCGCTGCAGAGCTCAATTCGAAGACTGGCCAGAAACTCAGGTGGAAATCTCAATTCAAACACCGGTCAGAAACTCAGGCAGCAGACAACATGAACAGTGCAAATGTTAGCACATCAAAACGATGTCGTTTTATGCTGCCACCATGTATCAGAGGATGGAGAAACCTGGCACAGGAGATGACGAAAATGGTGACATAAGGGCATCCAAATTTATCAGAACCAATCAACGAAGATAACAAGGAGGAAAAGTCAGATGGCCAAAACAAAGGAAAAATACCCAATACAAATAAAATAAGTAGATGGATAAAAATACCCCTGCCTACTATTATGTCAACCATTTGGTTTTGGAGGATTTCTTTTGAATTATACCCGGAGATGAACGACAAGCACAATTGCGTTGGCTATATGACAAACGGTCTCTCCGAATGACTCGACAAGTATGTTTTTTTACCCCCTTGTTTTACTTGTACGTAGAGCATTCATGAGAAATGTAAAATTGTGCATGAGTAAAAAGAGTCTAACAATATGGCTTGGAAGGCCCTCTTCAGTTGAAATGAAAATATAGTGTGAGATGGTTGGAGATAATTGAAACCGAACTAAATTTAAATAAATATAATAAATTAAATTAAATTTTAATTAACATAACAAATTGAACTGAACAAAATTTAAAAACATATATGAAGTTGAACTGAAGTGAACTCAAATAAATATAATAAATTAAACTGAAATGAACTGAAATAAATATAATAAACTGAACAAAATTTAAATAAATATAATAAATTGAATAGAACTAAATTTAATTTAAATAAATATAATAAATTAAGCTGAAGTGAATATAAATAAATATAATGAACTGAACTAAAATGAATTTAAAATAAATATAATGAGTTGAACTGAAATGAATTTAAATAAATATAATAAATTGAACTGAATTTAAATAAATAAACTAAAATTAATTAAAATAAATACAACACACTAAATTTAAATAAATATAGTAAACTGAACTGAACTAAAATTAATGCAAATAAATATAAAAAATTGAACTAAACTCAATTCAACTCATTGTCAAATATAAAAATTTACTAATCTGAACCTTATTTAAATAATTTAAAATACTAAATTGAAATATAATAAATTGATTTTTTTAAAATTTTATATTGTGATAAAATAGTAGTAATATGTCTTGAACGAAATTTATCTGAAGTTGAACTAAATTTAACTGAACATTATTTAAATATTTTAAAATTCTAAATTCAAATAAATTTAAATAAGAGTCCGTCTCTTGAAAGACGGTCTTTCCATAAGTCATGGAAAGACCAAGGTTTAAAGTGTAAATTAAAAGAAATAAAGATAAAAGTGTAAACTTTATAACTACT
>JAULKK010299158.1:0-12701 GCA_032355705.1 Rubia peregrina
TCCTAGTGTTTTAAAAGTGCACATATACCCCTGAATTAGCTGTGACATAAAAACTCATACCCCTCATGTCTGAGTCCGACGTTGACCTATTATTTTCCTGTGTTGACCAATATTAAAATTATCAAAATAACATCCACTTCATTTTTTAAAAGTTAAGGATAATTTTACCCTCCACTGAAATGGGGTCCACCTTTCATCAACATCGATATAAAAATATCTTGTAAAAAATTTGAGTTAAAAAACAGTGCGATATGGATTATGATTCGAAATTCTTCATCCGCGACTTGGCCGTGCGAGATTTAGTTCCTGTTTCCAACCCTAATTCTAGCGGATTTTCCTTGTCTGTGTTGGATTACTCGAACGGATTCAAGATATGGGGCGAAAATCCGAAATTGGTTTCTAAATAATCATTTCCTTTGAGTCTAAATAATGACCAAAGTTGACTAATTTTCCAGATGTCACCAGGGGTACAAATGCACTTTCAAAAAATTGAGGGCATATGTGTACAAAACAAGGATCTGAGGGGTATAAATTCACATTTTTTCTTGATTATATTTGGTGAAATACATAAACTTGAGTTTTGGGTGTGGTATGTGTATCCATCCCATTATCAGAAAACACAGCCGCTACAAGTTACAATTATCCTCTTAGAGACTTCTCTTCGACTTTGAAACTTCAAAATTCAAAAAATTGAATACATCAACTGCTAACTTAATGTATCCATTCCCCAAATTCAATTTGGCTCTATTTTGAAAATCCATAATATACTCCAAATTGTGGGTATTAATTAAACTATAAAATTAACCATGTAGTAAATAGACTAAATTGTTTTTTATTCCCCGACATAGAATCGTTTACTATCTTTTGGTCCCGAGAGCAAAATTACATTTTTTTAGTACTCTACAAACTCAAAGTGAAATTTTTGGTCCCCAAAATATTATTTTTTGGCCCCCCTAACATAGCATCTTATACCATCTTTTGGCCACCGAAAACTAGGGGTGGACGTCGGTTCGGTTTAATCGGTTTTTGCTTTATTCGGTTCGAGTTATTTGCTTTTGCCCCTAAAAAGTCCAAAACCGAATCCGACCCGAATAACCCAAATTATCCGAACCGAATTTGGAATTCGGTCTAGGTTTGAAATCTAATTCAACCCGAATAAACCGAATTGACTGTGATTTTTAAAAAAATTACTAAAATTGAATAATTTAATTTAAAATTAAATAAAAACATGTAATCTAATTTCTACATCATCAAAATCAAGTTTTCAAAATAAAAATCCAACAAGTGCCATACAAATTCAACCATAACAATTTTAGCATTACATTTAAGATTAAAGAAAAATAATTCGTTTTAATATTCATCTTCAAAGCCTCCACATTCTTCAAACCTTCAAGCACTCCACATTCACCTTCACCTTCACCTTCACCTTCAAGCACTCCACAAATTTACTTAGGTTAACTTGTGTTATTTACATATTACCCCAAACTTACTTAGCCTTTAGAGTTTGAGATAATTTTTAAATATAAACATTGGCCCTCCAACTTAAATTTATTTATAAATTTAATTTTTTTTTAAAATTTAATTATTGAATATAATTATTTATTTAATTAATTACAATTCGGCATTCGATTCAGATTTCGGTTTGAGTTTTAATATCCAAAACCGATCCAAAAACCATATTCAGAATTTGGATTATTCAATTCGGATATTCGAAAACCGTATATTAAATTTTTTTCGGGTTATTAGAGTTTGGATAATTCAGTTTTCGATTCGATTTTTAATTTTTTGTTCACCCCTACCAAAAATCACCCGGAATTTGATTTTGGGGACCGAAAATTTCACTTTGAATTTGTGGGGTACTAAAAAAACGTGGTTTCGCTCTCGGAGACCAAAAGATGCTATGTTGGGGACCAAATTTTTTTTTAGTCTTATAAATACAAGACATGTGTTAAAAAGAAAATTTATGGTGAACTCTAGTTTAAGGAAATGTTTACAAATCTGGAGAAAGATAGTTGTAACATATTCGTCATGCTCTGTGACGGTATATGGTTTCAACGTAATCGCCAATTGTTCGAGCAAACTCATGTTGGACGATGGATATGGCAGAAAGAGTTACAACCATTTTGAGAAATTTTGAATTGGCGAATGAATGGTCCGACAAGAGCTCAACATCCTTGTAGCCCGGATACTTGCATAGACCACCAAAAAGGAGAGCAAGCATGCTTTTTCATGCTGGAATCAGAGAAAGTGCAGCAGGGTAGGAGTCGTATTATATGGTGGGCAAGGAAAATTCATAAGGGCCATGTCACGCAAGATTGCTGGTGTCACAAACCCAGAATTAGCAGAAGCCTTAGAACTTGAAGAAGCACTATAATTGGCGGACAATGTTCAGCTCAAGGAGCTAAATATAATTGGAGATGCTTTACAGCTGATTAAAATGGTGAAAGAGGATGCAAAATGCTCTATAAGTTGTGGAAATTTGATAGAAATAATTTAGTCAAAGTTGTGGGATAGCCCCGACATAGGTCTCTTTTGATTTCAAAGAGACAAATTTTACGGCTCAATCACTTGCGAATTTCACTAAAACGAGTGAGCTCGCTCTAAATTCTTGGACATTCCCATCACCTTTTTTGTTAAACGATTTGGATATTTTCCAGTTACTTGAAATGTGACAAAATGTGACGAAAATAAAATAAAATAAATAATTATTGGATGTGGTGTTGTGTTTCCCTCCCCATAGTGAGAAAATACAGTTAGTATAAGTTGTCATTTTTCTCTGTAGACACTTCTCAACTGATTTTGAAATTTCAAAGTTCCTCTGCTTCCTTCTTGAAGAAATCCTAACTAGCTGTGGGCTCAGGAGAACGGTCGTGGCCCCTTTTTCTTCTGGTGTATATGTAATACTATGGCTCCTCATTTTAACGATTCCTCCGGTTCCTCTCATGGAAGATTGACCGTTGTATCTATACCACCGAATGTAGATGATGAACAATTAGTTGGCTTGTTTTCCCCTCGTTTTATCAATCCTTAATGAATATGAGATGTAATTTGAATGAATGTAAGGACAATTAGAGCGACGGTATTTCAGGGTTTGGTTATTGGTAATGGGAGCATCTAATATTTAATACATAAGGGTTCAAAAATCGAGGGCATTGTAAGGAGACGATTTGTAATCCACCGGCGTATTCTAATTTCGAAACTCTGGTCAAAATGAAAATGAGGTTATTTTCCCCGATCATTTTCAATTTGGACTCTTCAATGGGTATTGTCATTGTGTCTAACGGAGTTCAAAATACAATAGAACAATGTTTCGATTTTGGAATATTTATTAAGTGATACATTAATTAAGGTTAGAAGGCAGTTCAACCACATTCTTTCATAAAGTGACTTCATTCATAACAACTGTCTCTCAACTCCTGTAAAAAGCTTAAAATCCACCCTTGTTTTCTTTCATGCTATCAATCTCCAAACAATCTTCAAATTTCCTCATCCATTCTCACAAATTTGTTATGAGAATTCATCAGCAACCAAAGATGTGAAATTCATCACCTACCCCTTTGTTTTCTTCTGCACGACTCCACAACCATAATTCTCAGCCAGTTTGAAACCCTCGCACCACCACCTTTGTCTCATATCCAGTTCATGTGTCAGTCCCATCTCCGACGTTGTCGTCGAACCCACCGACAACTCATTGTCCAAAACACCCACTATGATGGACTCATTGTTTGGAGCGGCATGGGCCAGGTGTTCGAGCCTTGGAAATGGCGGCTGAAGGTTGTCGAAAGAGCATGGATCAGGATGGACTTGATCAATCTGTAGGCTACCATAGAAAGGATTGGACTTGATAAGACAGAGGTAGTTTAAGTTATTGTTTGTTTTTCATGCACATTTCATGTTTGTTTTGGTTTTTGTTATGTGTAGTTTTAGATTGTTGATTACTAATCATGTAAGGGTGAAACATACTTCTGGAGTCGGTAATTTGTTACCGGTATGTAAGGGAGATGTCTTGAAATCAAAATACATAATGCTCAGTTTGAGTTCGAATATTGGAATTTAATGTCAATTCTAGTGTGCCTATTGAGTTAGAATATGTTACGATTTCAGAATTTGGGTCGAAAATCGAAAAGGTTGCGAGGTCGGGAAACATTTCGGAAGAGTTAATGTTCTTTATAAAATGGAATATTGTTTAAGTTCCAAATTCGGGATAACGATCGACTCTACTAATACTTCCATTGCTATTTAACGTCCGCAATCAGAAGTATTGTTGAAAACTGTGATTATCAGTAGTAAGAATGTTTTCATAAATGCAGTTCGTATCTGCGTTCAATAGACCAATATATGTGAGTATTTTTAAAAATCAACATGGAAATTATAAGTCAAAGTTAATTGTATGACAAAATGAGAAATATATAGTAAAGTTTTAATGTATTAAAGTAGACAAAGAAAATGTAATTGAATTTCAATTCATAGCAAGGCTTAACAAACAAAAGTAGAGAAAGAAAAGGTAAATAAATGTGGAAAGCCTTTGGGGATTTGATACACTTATGTTACCAAAGGTTTTTTTATGTACCTTAACTTCAACTAGTTTGAAAGATTTGATTTAGATTAATTTCATGAACTTAAAATAGTAGATAGTTACTCATTGATTGTATTGATGAGTGGAAGGTATGTCTATCTAAATCCGTAGATATTTATTGTTTAAGAAAAAAAAAACCCCTTTAGTACTCCACGCCATTAGACAGGGAATATTGTACGACCTAGAAGGAACCATTGGAAAAAGACATCTCAAACAAATACATGCCTACAAAGAAAGCCACCAAGTTATCCACAACAACTCACAACATGGTGAATGATAGAAAACATATTAACAAAATGAAGAGATTACCTATTTGAGGCATTCTCCAAAATCACCGCATCATGTGGATGCATTCTTGTGGATTGTCAAGGGTTGAGTTTTCTGCCTTGACCGTTGTTTTCAGCCAACGATGTTTCAAAACCAATCAAATATCTGCAGCTGAATCCTGAAAAACCAATATGTATTTATGACTTATCTTTGTGTTGTATATCTTTTTTTAATGAAATAAATATCACACGTTATTAGTAATCAACAATTCATAACTACACATAATAAAAAACAAAACAAACATGAAACATGCATGAACAAAAAACAATAACTGAAACTACTTATGTCTTATCAAGTCCAAGCATTTCCATGGCATCCTACAGATCGAAAAAATCCATCTTGAGCCCAGCTCTTTCGACAACATTTAGCCTCCCTTTCTATAGCTCAAATACCTGGCTCCTACCGCTCCCGACAATGAGTCCATCATAAATGGATATTTTTTAGAATGGGATGTTGAAGGGTTCAACGATGATGAAGGTGATGAGACTGACAAGTGCGGTGGAGATAAGGCATAGAACGTGGTGCGAGGGTTTCAAATCAGTTGAGGTTTTTGGTCGTGGAGTTGTGCAGAAAAAACGATGAGACAGGTGATGAATGTCACTATCTTCTATTGCTAAGGAATCCTCATAAAGAATTTGCGAGGGTGGATGAGGAAATATGAATATTTTTTAAAGATTGATAGCATGCAAGAAAATAGTGTTTTGGAGAAGAGGGTAAATTTTATGCTTTTTGCAGAAGTTGTGAGGCAGTTGTTATAAATGAAGTCACTTTATGAAAGACGATGGTTAAACCACGTTCTAATCAAAATTAATGAGTCACTTAATATATGTTACAAAATTGAAACATCGTTTGATTCTATTTTAAATTCCGTTAGATACAATTACGATACCGATCGAGAGTTAGAATTGAAAATGGTCAGGGAAGATAACGTTTTCATTTTGACCATGGTTCTAAAATTGGAATATACCACGGTAGATTCCACACCATCTCCTACCAACGTCCTTGATTTCTTAACCATCCGTATAAAATGTTTGATCCTCCAAAGTCCCGTAACCAAACCGTGAAATATCGTCGCTCTAATTATCCTTACATTCATTCAAATTACATCTTTGAACGAGTTCATATTCATTAAGGATGAGTAAAATGAGGGGGAAAAACAAGTCAACTAATCTTTCACCATCTACAATTGGTGGTATAGATACAACGGCCAATCTGTCATGGGAGGAACAAACTGATGGCTTGGAGAAATAGATAGCTTCAGTTTCCATTCTTGTAGGGTTATCTACCCAATTTCCTAAGGAATCCTTGATTTTGACACTATTCTATTTAAGCCTTCTTTCTCTAACCTTGGCATGGAAAAACTTTGTATTTTCATCACCTTCAGTAAGTCATTTAAATATTGGCGCAAACTTATAAGATACTTTGGGTGTGTTTGACAGTGCTTATAAGTATTTTGCTTATAAACTAACACTACAAGAAACTAGACATTTTAGTTTGCATTTTTTACCTTGGTTATTTGGTTGAGGGAAAATAACCGATATAAAAAGTTCTTTTACCTCAGTTAATTTTTTCCAAAGTAAAAAGTTTTTTTAAACAAATAACTGAGATGAAAAATCTATCAAATAATCGAGGTAATTGATAGATTTTTCACCTTGGTTATTTTTTAATCGAAATAAAAGGTTGCGAAAAGAAAGTAAATGTTGTTATCGAATTGCATGCAATGTCCCATAGGTTGATTTATGAGAATGGCAGACTTTGTATATTATATCATTTTTACCAACATATGATGTGATGGACGACAGACGTAGGTGTTATGTTTCACTCTAAAAACTTTTAGAGTTTTAACTTGTTTGAAAATGATTGAAAAGTCATTTTCAATTATTTTAAAAATAAATGTGGATAATGGTTTTGAATGGTACAGTTGAAAATTATTTTAAAAATATGTGCAGATCGAATCGCACATACAATCAATTATATTTCAAATATGGAACTTAAATTATTCAAAATTTAGTAACCAAAAAATATTGTGACAGACATAGTTCATAGATTCAAATGGAATTGTTTTTGTTCCGATAAAACACATATTGTAATAAAATCAAGAATCTTTGATTATGTTGACCTTGAAGACAATGGGCCCTACACCTTCTATGAGCTCAAAGAACAAGGTGTCCCCAATATATAGGCGGTTGGCGGCAAGGAATTCAGTAAAATTCTTTGGAAATGGCCTCGGTCTTTCTGCTCCCCGAGTAGTTCATGCGTCACTATCTCCTGTAGCACCTTAGCCCAACTGTTGTCTTTCACTTGTTAGGAGTGGTATTATGTCCCTCGGGATGTACTAAATCACAATACACAAAAATACAAATAAAATAATTACATGCATTTAGCTAGCTAAGCCTTAACAAAGTCGGGTTAGTCCCGAAGTTTGCTCTTCAGAGAGCAGCTGAATCTAGGGTTATCTCGATCCATCATATAGGGTTCAAGGTTGAACATGAGAGTCTCTGGGGTGGTGCTTCGTTCTGTGGCAAACTGTAGAAAAACAATGAACTATTAAATGTCATCAGTTGTGAATATATAAGTAACCACAAAAAATAAATGTAGCTCATATGTATAAATAAATAAATATATATATATATATATATGTATGTATAGATGTATATATTCGTAAAATAAGTTGTTGACCGTGAAAAATGAGTGATTTGAGAATCCTTCACCAGCCATTACTCCTGTATGTTATAAGAAAATAATTAGGGCAAAAAAAAACTTGAAACCCCCATTAGTGGGACGCCGGCCATGCATCGCATATACACGTCTGTTACAAATAGTGTTATGGCTCACTTGTATACACGACGTCGTGCATCAATCATTTAAACAGAACATGGTTACCAACAAACAACCGAGTTTGCATGTAAAATTTTAAATCTAATTGTATGACTGCAAATGCATATATGCAAGGTCAGTAATCTATCACTAAAACCAACATGAAAAACCAACACACGTGTGAAATATCATTCAAAAACAAATTACCAGTATAATTATGAATAAGCTATGTCAATCGACCATCCATTTAAAAGAATATCAACTGATGGGCGGCCAATTGACCATTACAAGAATACCAACACCCTAACTTCAACAACCAAAATCGCAAAAAACAAAAAAAAACAAAATTTCTTGTAAAATAGAAAATGACACAAAATCATCCTACCTAGGTTGACATGTAAGGAAAGTTCACACTATAACTAATCCATATGAACTAGAAAAACAAAAATATACCAAAAAGACATTAACACACCATAGATATACCATAGATACAACAATTTCATGGAAAAAAAATACTAAAATGAAGGGGTTGGAAGAATTGAAAAATCATATCTTTGAAAAGAGGAGATGAAGGGGTGGGGACTATTGGAATTTGAGAGAAATTTAGAACTTAAAGTATGAACTGATTCTGAGGTGGGCTCCATATGTGTAAATATTTTGGAATGACGTCATTTTAAACCCATGTGAATTCCACCTCGACATTTGCAGTGTCGCACTGGTCGTCGACCTAGTCGACGACTGATTGAACTTCGGCCGACATCGGCTTACCTAAATACATGCTTAATAATTTCAACCCACTAAAATAACAAATGAGCTCGCATTTGATCAAAAGGAATAAAAGTTACTTTCATAACAGAGAGTAGTATATTAGAAACTACAAATTGAAATTTAAAAATATGCATGAAACTTTATTAATGTCTGGTTCAATCAAAATCTACTTTGGCGCAACTAGTGAACTTTTTGCTTTTTGCAGTTAGATCCCTAAAAGAAAGTGGGAGAAGTCAGAATGCGAAATTGGAGATACACCTATGTAATTCACATTATCACAACCATGTTGTTCGGATTTGGGCATCAACGGATCAATGGAATGGCCCGAAATCTATACATAGAGTACTTGACGACACTTTTTGGAAATTACACTATGGTCCAAACTTCCTTGAATATACCCGGCTCTTCATAACTCTACACCTGAACATAATGACACATGTTTGATGTGGAATTATGTGTATTGTCTAAGAGGGACGCATGGAGAGGTAGTGTGTGATCATTTTTATTAGTATTCCATTAATACACTTACGATGGGCGTTATGAGAACGATAATTTCCACATCATAGAATCACATGGAATTACGTATTCTTGACTTTTTTTATGAAATAAAAAACTAATAAACTTCTGTCCATGAATTTTTGAAAAGCACTAGCTGTGGTCTTGATTAAATTTTAGATTATTACTTATAAGTATATAAAGGCTAATCGAAAGAACTTGTGGAATTTGCGTCAGACCAAACAAGCTTCTTTATCACACTCTGGGATTATAAATTTGACTGGGGATGACAAAGGTCACTTCCGGGGCGATCAGAATGGATTTTGGCACAACCGTTGAAATTTTACTTTTTGGCACTTAGGCCCCTCCAAGAAAGTGGGAGGAGTCAGAATGTGATATTTGAGATAAGTCTATGTGATTCACATTGTCACAACCATGTTGTTCTGATTTGGGCATCAACGGGTCAATGGAACGGCCCAAAATCTTCATATAGAGTATTTGACGATACTTTTTGAAAATTATGCTATGACCCGCAAACACTTTGATTTAAACAAAAATTGAACCGATCTGCCTGCAACATCGGTTACCCTGAAAATTATAGCGGGAACCAAAAATTTAAGTTGAAAATTTGAGCTAAAATTTCCCTTAAACCCTATTTCATCTCATTATTATTCAGCAACAATATCCATTTCACATCTTCAAAACACTCCCACCAAAACACACTCCCAAAATTCTTTGCATTCACACTATTATAACAATTCAAGTGCTTAATCAAATTGCTCCTATCAAACATCCACAAGTACTAGTGGATGGAGCATTTCCAGGTACAAATTACTTGAGGTTGTTTCCACCCATTCCATTTTCATTTTACAATTTTATTAGTGAATTTCTTATTGTTATTTTTTATGGAACAAAGATTGGATATTTTCATGAAGTATGATGATTGTGTTACATGTTGTCTAGTGTATAGTGTTTGTGTTGTCAAAATAATTCCATGTTTATAAGTACTGAGAAAAACAAGCTTAGATTAGGGTTTATTGTGGGGAATAATTACATTTTCGTTAGAACATACTTTGAATGTGCAACTTCGGTCTCAATCGATCGGTTTTTGTGATATGTTTAAAAAATGACCGACGTCGCACATATCTAAGAAATGTTGCATAAGTTCAAGTTTGTGTTACATGTTATCTACTCGCTAGTGTAAATTTTTATGAAATAATGTCATGTACAAATGAAGAGAAGTATTGTTCATAGATTAGGGTTAATTCTAAGGGGAAAAACCATTTTCACGTGAAAACTATGAATGCTCGACGTCGGTATGCTCATCAACCTTTGTAATAGGAAAGCCCAGAACGACCGACGCTGCACCCATGCTGATGAGATACATTTTTCTAGTTCTGGTTACTATCGTCTACATATGACTATTTTGTGTGTATTTCATTTGGGGACTGCCCATATCTAACATAAATTTTGTTTGTTGTGGATTGGTTGTAATAGGACAAAGAGAGTTATCAATGGACTTTCAGTATGTAAATGGATGTACTTGTCATTTCATTATTCGCCCTGTCAGTTCTAATGTCGTACAACGTAGACAATGGAGGTTCAATACTAATAATAATTTAATTTCATATGAAGGTAATGTTTTTTAATAGTTTGTATCATATATTTGTAAGATATGTGATATTAGTGTGGGTTCTTGATATGAATCTCTTTGCGAAGACTCTGGATTGTGAAATTTTAGATCTTTAACTAAATGAGGGATTTCGCAAACTCTAGCATAACTGCACAGACTGATCAAAACTAGCAATCAGAATCTTGAACAACTCGAGATAAGTGAAGCTAACAAGCCCGCATGATTAGTTCATAAATCAAAGATATTGATACTTAATTAACCCGTAGGATTAAGAAACAATGAAGATGCTCACAAGCAATGTGTATAACTCAAAAATTCTGAATATATGATTGATAAAAAAATGTGTATCAAATCGGCTAACCCTCACTATATATAGGGTGGATTTAGGCCTTAAACCCCAATCACAAATGGAAACTGAATCGACTTATGACAACTTTAAGAAGCTAAAACCATATCTAATGAAATCTCCTAAAAATAAAAGGTATTCTACTCAAATTCTTCTCCAAGTAACCTTGAAGAATACTAATCTTACCAAATCCAATTTTAATCAGAATAAAACTCCATATTTTCAAAACCCTAATGTACTAGGTCAAAAATAATAACTCTTCAGAAGCCCACATGGCCGAGCTATGGACTGAAATAAAATAATTTTACAATAGTTTACAACAAAGATCACAAGACCTCGTTAAAAACCTGGTGGGAAAAAAATTATAGTATTTTCACGATGTCTTCAGTTAATCGACAAGCTTGAAAAATTAATCCAAACCCTAGCCGATTTAGTCTTGAGTTCTTCATCATGAAGTTGATCAATCAAAGCATTCAATGCCGCATCTCTAAGCTTCGTTCTTGACCTTATCATCGGTCTGGCCATGTCACTTAGAGGATCTCGAACATAACCCTTGAATGTTTGATCAAGTCGTGGAATGTCTTCATTTATGGTGCTAGTCGTCTTGGTATCTCCATCATTCCCTCAGTGGTCAAAAGGTTTTGCCCTCAAAACTGAATCATCTTTAAAGGTAAATGGAGATAAATTAGTAACATTGAAGGTAGTACTAACACTATAATCGCCTGATAGATCAATCTTGTAAGGATTATCATTCACACGTTCCAACACTTTAAAATGACCATCATCACATAGACTTAATTTAGATTTTGGAGCATTCGGAAACCTCTCCTTCCGCAAATGCAATCAACCCCATTTTTCCTCCTGAAACCGCATAGTTCGGCGCCCCTAGTTGGCTCGATCAATATTCTAAGCATTTTTCCTTTCAATCTTCAATCGCACCTTCTCATGCAATTGCTTCACAAAGTCAGCCTTTTTTTATCTATCCAAATTTCTCACCTATTTAAAATTAAAGGAATTAAATCAAGATTTGGTAAAAAAATCCATAAACAATCTCAAATGAAAGTAAAGAAGTAGTAGAATGAACAGTGCGATTATAAGGAAATTCTGCAATCAGAATTCACGCTTCCCAATTCTTTAAATTTTTCTGAACTAGGGCACGCAGAAGAGCCTTAAATGTGCGACTGGTGACCTCTGTCTGTCCATCAGTTTGCAGATGAATTGGCGTAGAGAACAATAATTTTGTCCCTAACTTGCGCCATAAGGTATTCTAAAAGTAGGACTAAATTTTAACATCTATGTCTGATACTATGGACGCAAGAATCCTATGTAATCGGACCACTTTGTATCATCTGTCTTACTATAAGGAATAAAATGTGTCATCTTCAAAAATCGATCAACAACCACAAAGATAGAATCATTAACTGACTAGGATCATGGTAATTCGAGAATAAAATCCATAGAAATAGCAACCCAAGGATGTGTAAGAACAGGTAAAAGAGTATATAAACCGTAAGGCTTAGTCTTTGACTTTGCCTTCAAGCAATCAATACAAATCCTACAAATCCTATCAACAGAAAGTGCATTTTTGGCTAGAAGAAATGTTCTCGCAACAAAAATATAAGTTCTTAATGCACCAAAATGTCCCATTAAACCACCTGAATAAGCTTCTCTAACAAGTAATTCACGCATAGAACATTGAGGAACACATAACCTATTATTTAGAAAAAGAAAACCATCTT
>JAULKK010299169.1:0-12701 GCA_032355705.1 Rubia peregrina
AAGGGACCACACGTGATTCCGTTTCTTTCTACGGAGTATTTCTTTTAACAGGACACCCCCCTACGTGGAGGACTCTCACTGGTCTCTCGCACACAATGAAGCCAACACCCTCGTGGCTTTCACACTCATTTTTCTCGCGTGAAGCCATCCATCTCCAGTAATTGTGTACTAATGTGAATTGGGAAAACTCTGGCGGGAAAGTTCCCGCCAGATGTAGTGCATTATAATTTATATCCCCGCCCAATATTACCGCCAAGACATAAAAGTACTGGAAGAAAAGTATTCAGCCACAATTTTGTTCTCAACAATTAATTAAAATGTTACAATATCTTATAAAGTGTTGCTACAACATAAGAACAGTGTTACATTGTGGCCCAAATTTGTATTTTTCCTTTATCCATTGCTCCAAAATACATTATTTTTGTTATTCTTATCTGAATATAAAAAGGCAAAGTCTTGGGAAAGACCGTTTTTCCATAAGCTTATGGAAAGATGGGGTTTAATTAGAATAATAAATAGTAAAAGGTTTTAGTTGCAATATTAAAATTTTATTATGCAACATGTAGTAATTATAAAATTTATAACCCTGTTCATGCAACCCGAAAATTTTATTTTGATTTCTTCAAATTTACACTTTAAACCTTGGTCTTTCCCTGACTTATGGAAAGACCGTCTTTCAAGAGATGCACTCTAAATAAAATCACACATAAAAACATTTCATTAATTGCATCAATTAGTTAGTCGATTTAAAACAAAAAAAAAATGTGTTCTCACTTTGAATTGAGAGTCACTATTTTATTAATCTGGAAAATTAATATCTCAAATTATATACTCCTACAATTCAAATTACAAAATTTAATACTTTTCAAATAATATACTATTACAATAACTTTAACAATAATAAAACTCTTTTGATCAGTTACTTGTAAATTAATAAACTACTATATCTAAATTTAATCATTTCTCATTACTATATATTTTAATTAAAGAAAATATGATAATTTCTTCGTACGAAAACATCACTATTATGATCAAAACTTGTTTGATTTTTTATAAAAAGAAAAATCCGTTTAGTTTAATCATAAAACTTAATGTCTAAAAAATTGTCTATATAATCTAAGACGGCGTTAAATTATACTGTACACTGAGGATATCTTCCGCATTGTATCCCAGTAGTATAATTTGATGATAACTACCAACAAGTTAAATTCCACTAAACATGTACCATGACTTCTTTTTAAATTTTTAAATATAGAATATACCAGATTATAAATGGGGATATAGTACTCATCTTATTCCTTGGGGATTGGTATAGTTATTGATCTGATGCGTATATGATAAAATATAAAAATGGTGCATTGATATCACATCAATGACACACCTCAACAATGATGAATTTTACAATATATAGAGCTATAAGAAACCAAAGTCTAACGGGAATAAGATTATAAGTCTATAAGAAAATTACCATCTATAACTAATTCTATAAGGAAACTAATTCTATAAGGTAACTACCATCCATAACCTTTCCCTACAAGAGAAAAGATTTATTATTTCCTTATCAATATACTAAAATAATTTCAATGTTAAAATGAAATACTCTATTTTAAAGATAAAATGAAGTACTCGCACTACTCTATTTTTCCCAAGCACCATATAATAGAAATTGTTTGAGATGTTTCTGTCAACCAGGGATGATTATGTCTTTTGACTTTTCTTAGTAACTAAAACGGCACCGTTTCCATTGTCTATAAGATCTGCTTTTCGCCATTGGGTATGCCTACCCTCTCTGCCATTGTCTCCTCTTCAACCTGTGATTTCTCGTCGATCGGATTCCTGAACCTCTCAGCCATTGTCTCCTCCTCACCCAACGTTGTGGTTTCTCGGCTATTCCCACCTCTCCCGACGTCGTTCCAGCGACCCAAAGATGCGGTGATTTTGTTCAATTGATTGTGGAAATTCAGGTTTTCTGACCGGGGCTCCCGTTTTCCTTGTAAAACCGCCTACATATGTGAATCTGTGTGGTGAATCTGTGAGTGCCTGAAAATTTTGCTTCGCGATTTCTGAATTTATATTTGCCACGCTATTATTTTACATATTTGGAGTTTACATACAGTGAGCTGGCACTGTGAAGAAGATAAATACAACCAAAAACAGCTAAATATTGCCCTTAATGATTTATGACTATCAAGGCACCCTTTTTTGTGCTTCTGGCAAATGGAGTTTGTTTTTGGGTTCTTTTTGTTAGGATTAGGATTATGTTTTAATTAATCATATTATGCTATAACTTTAATATAGCCTTGTTGTATATGTGTTCGTTTTGAATTTTGATTGACTGTATCATGGCTAATAGGTCCACTATGCAACCTTATGTTCCTCTTTGATCCCATCTGGAACATATCATATTTTCTTGTTAGTCCCTCAAACTTACCAACCGTATGAAAATTTGTATAGGTTTCAATTCAGTACCTTGGATTCTTGGTGTTTACTGAATTCTAGGCTTTATCCTTTTGCTTGTTTTTGATTGGTTTTGGATTTTAATGTTGTATGTATGGATAAGGTTTGGTTTTCATGAGAATGAGAAAATATGTTTTTGTCTGTATAATTCATAATTTTACAACCCTCCTGCTGAATTGGCATGAGATTTGATGCAATTCTGTGGAAAATTTTGCTTTTCTTAGTAATAGTGATATTGCCCCCAAATATTTGTTCGTCATCACAGCCAAGATAGGCTTTGAGTGTAATTTGTCTCACATAAGAGTTGTGAGCACTGGGTAGGGAAAACAATTTGCTAGGTTATGGATTGATATTAATGATGATCATGAAATGCTCCAAAAAAAAACTTCTCAGGATGTTGAAGAGGTTATTCAGATTCGATGTAAATTACCTGCATTTATTTATTAACACTATTATTAGATTTTGATTCTCAAGATTTCGCTTAAAATTTCCATAAAGTTCATTGTGAAAGAGCTACAAAGCTCTTTAAAGTCTATGAACGAAATAAATGCTGGTAAGTACCTGTAATCTTATTCCTGATTTGGTGTAATGCAGCAATCAAACATTAGTGATTTTGTTGTGATAGAGGAACACAACCTGACTGAACCTTTTGTTGTTTATGAAAATATTTTGATGTTATTTAAAGAAAGGGGAAGTTTCAGCAAAGGTGATATGTCAATAAAATTATGGACATGTTAATTTACTCATCAATATCCTGCTTTGAACCTTAATCAATTTGTGTGTGCCTTCTTTTTTAGCACACATTACTATCACTAAGAACTTGTTGACTTGATAGTACCTTAGTATGGATTGCTTATTAATGGAACTCCTAAAATCTCAATTTCGTTATGGGAACGAATTTCAACAGAGGATCTCTGTTTTTGTTCTGGAAATAATATTCTTCAACAAAGTTTTAAATTCAAGTATAACCTTGATATATGATGTTTGCTGTTATTGTAAATACAGACCCTACATCCTTGTCAGTGATTTACTCGAACAGTATGATGTACATGAAGAGGAAGTATATGAGGTCCAGGAGTTGGCTTCTCTTGTTAGAGACAATCTTCCTTGCAAGCATCTGGTTCTCTCAGTGTAAGAAGCTCTAGTGAAGTTCCTTGAGTGTGATACTAAGTAGCTCTAGTCGTATTCGACCCTTGAACTTTTTCAGTACAATACTGCAATGAACAAGATTATTTTTGTTTGTGGAAAGAGTGAATGTGGACAGTCATCTGATTTTGAGGGAGACTCTGGCATTTAAACTTTAGCTTTTCACACCCCAGCATATACAACTTTCTGCAGAACTTTATGTTTGTTTGTAATGGCCAAGGACTTGAGAAGGAGGAATGCAAAGAGGTTGTTGCCAGCTATGAAAGATCTCATCGTATATTTACTGCATATTTATTTTTTTACCTTAAAAATAAGGTCATTAAGTAATGGTCTCAAACATGTACCATAAATAATTTGATAACTCAATATACTTAATATTTTCACAGGATAATTTTGACTAGGAAAGTTAGAATTCTAAAATTACTCTAATGAAATAATGTGTGTGTGTGTATATATATATTAGTATATGAATTTTTGATAATATCTACCATATATTAGTACATACAATGGATGTAACAAGTTAACTTTTCTTATTTAGGTGTCGATTTCAAACTCACGTAACAGATGAGAGTGGAAAGATCACAGCTTCCTTTTTTGGTGAAAATGTAGAAACATTATTCAGTCTTACCGCTGAACAAGCAATGAATAACATTACTAAGGTTTGATAAATTTATCATAATTTGGTACATTACATATGTTATATATATTTATATCTACTTACCCACAATATCTACACTTTTCATTTTACCAAATGGGATTATATTTACAAACTCAATAATGAAATTGCAAATATTGAATATATAGTTCAAGTAAAATTTTCTATGAGAGAAGGTGAAATTGAATCGAAATACTCCATTATATTTTTCGGAGACAAGGCTGAAACTAAAGAAGAAGATGACATGCCGGAATTAGAAAATGTAGTTCCAATACATGAAGTTTATGATACAAAGAAAGATTCTAAAGGTAAATTCTTAAACCAATATATTAATACAAATATTTATTTCATAAGCTAATATTTTGTTATTGTTACATAGTAAAAAAATCAAGAGGAAGAAACAAAGATATGCAACTTGATTTCATTTCAAGTCTTGACAGTGAAGATGAAGAGCAAAAAAAAAAATCAAAGACAAGGAAGACAACATAGGTTTCAAAATATATCCTATGTCGAGGATGATCCGACTGTTATTTCTCTATTTATTATCTTAAATAATTTAGGGGAGCAAACTTATGGCTTAGTTATTTATTTTCATATTTGTTCATTTCTTCTGTAATTGTGGGATTATACATTTCTTTTAACTTATGATTATATTTTCATATATGATTTTCTACTGTGGCCAACCTTTTCTCTTCTCGGAAAAAACAACAACCATTCATTTCTAACATTCCAACGGAAGTTCATTTTGTTACCAATAAGGGTTTACAATGAGAATAGGTGACAGTCAATATTAAACCTGAGATTATTATAATCAAACAGATAGATAACTTTAACATTAATTTTATTATTACAGGTTCACATTTAAGCATGAACATAGCCACTTGTTTGACCAGAAAATTCAGCAAGAAATTAACCACCTAATATTTTCTTCAAATTAACAACTTATACTTCTTCAACTTTATTATTTCGTTAACATTTTACTTCATATTCTTATTATAAATTAATTCTAAAAAGGTTATAATAATTTTCATTCTATTTTCATTCCTTTCTAATAAATTTCACCTCAATTGATTACTTTAACTTTGTAATCTTTATAGTTAATATCAAAATAATTATATTCATATTTTAATTTTAATATCAACAATAATTTTTTAATGATTATCTTGCATGAGATTCATCATAACTCAATATTGTAACTCATGACCGACATAATCATTTTCTTCAATTTGCAACGCGTCAGATTCCGTACATCCTTAACCCTTTCTATGTTGAGGCCCTTGCACTCGAGGAGACGTTGATCTTATCGGCAAACTTGAATCTTCATAATTTGGGATTAGTTGGAAATGCACATTTTACTTCATGTTTCTTACTATAAATTAATTCTAAAAAGGTTATAATACTTTTCATTCTATTTTCATTCCGTTCCAATAAATTTCACCTCAATTGATTACTTTAAATTATAATATTTATAGTTAATATCAAAATAATTATATTCATATTTCAATTTTTCACTTTATCTCTGACACCTAAATATAACATTTTTATTTTTTTAAAATAGTTTTAATTAAAAAAAACACCGCGCATCGCACTGTGGGACTCCAACTAGTATTATACAATAGTTAATCATATTGACAATCATGAATTGAGTTAGTTTAGTTGTTAAAATCACACTCTCTATAAATGAGAGTTCCAGGATTCAAAACACATCCAGATCAAGAACTGTGAATATTAGAACAATTTCATGATGGGAATTTTCATCATGAAATTGCTCTAATAACGTGAATAATAGCCAGGATCCCGTATGTGCAATGTAATATTGAAAAGAAACAGATTTTCTATTAATAAATTGTTTAAAAGTTTGAATTGATGAAATAAATTATTCTTTTAGATGCAAATAATAAGACCTTATTTCATTTTTAGTTTTTTAAATCAATAAATTAAATTAAAAGTTTTAGAGATTTTGTATTTTAGATAAATTTGAAATTGTTCGAACTGTATAATCGTCACTTAAGGATATCGGTAACCGAAAGAAATTCGATTGTAATTCAATTTATGACGATCATAAGTAGAAAATTCATATTCTTCAGTTATCGATAAACAATTTGTTGGACAGTACTCAACACAATTGCCACATAATGTACAGATTCCAAAATTAATACTGTAATTAAACAATCGTTTCATTGAATATTAGTTTCCAATTTTGAATCAACAACAGGTAAATCTATAGGGCATATACGAACACATAATTCACAAGCAATGCATTTATCAAATTCAAAGTAAATTCGGCCTCTGAAACGCTCAGGTGTAATTAGCTTTCCATAGGGATATTGAATAGTTATAGGTAAACAATTTGCATGACCTAAGGCAATTATGAAATCTTAACCAACGTACCTGGCAGCTCGTACTTTTTGTTGACCATAATTTATGAACTCAGTTACCATAGAAAACATGTCATGAATTTTAGACAAATAAAAAAGAGTTTTTATGCTTGTTTCTTTCTCTTGTTTGAGATAAGTTATAAATACAGAATATTATTTTACAATGAAAAAAATTGTAACGAAGTTGTTAACAATAAATTACCTAGAGAAATAGGAAAAAGAAATTTCTATCCAAAACTTAATAGTTGGTCCATTCGTAGCCTTGGTAAAGTTCATCTTGTTGCAATAGAATTTAACAAGAACAAACAAGTTTTACCTAATGTAATAAGTATACTGATTATTGTCCCATACACTTTACCCATTTTAGTGATGTCAAAAAACTTAGGAATGAATTCGCTGATTCTTTTTTACCATTTGAGTGTCTTTGAGTAACATTTAATAACATTTTTTTCTTTTTCAAAATCTATTTTGTTTTGTTCTTATATGAAAATAAAGAAATACCTTTCAAAGTTAAGTTTGATTTTTGTTCTACTTCCTCCGGTCTTTTTATACTGGCACTATTTGACCGCAATTTTTTTTCATGTCATATTTGACCATCGATAACTTTTGTTATATATAATAATAGACATCATTTGAGATGTCTTTGGATTCTCCGTAACGTGTAGTTTCTGAAAATTTAAATTTTATTGTTTGTTATTAGACAAAACTAAAGTTATTGGTGGTCAAACATGCCTTCAGAAAATGTCAAAAAAGGGTGTCAATATAAAAAACCCGAAGGTAGTATATAAATTCACCAGCTAAAGTTTAAAAAAATTTAAAAAAATTTATTGATAATTTTTTTATCAAACAAACCCCCTTTATGTTCAAATTCTTGATAATCAGTAAGAATACTATGAATCTGATTTATACCAATTGTCTTTATTAAATTTTCTATAGAATTTTTTGAGGGTGAAAACATTTATTTGATTCGTCGGTGATAGGCCTCCTTCAAGAGGGGATCATACATTTTTGGCAAAGATTTACTTTTAGTATCGTCATTACAAAATCTCATTTTTATGTCTAGTATCTTCAGAAAAAAAATTCTTATCTAGAGTTCAATTCAATTTTGAAACTCCTTGTTTAAATTATTTTGTTTTTTGTTGTTCGTATAAACCCAATGCTTGTCAAACTCATTTGATGAAGTCCATTCTCCGACCATTACTACCCAACCCGAGAGTGGACAGCTGATGTGTTTCACTTATTGAATAGGGCTCTATTGTCAGTCTGTGACCCCTGGATGCCAAAGGTGTCCTTGGGGTGATCCCGTAGTTCTTACAGGGTGAAGATGATGGGGTCGATCCATTTATTTTCCTTCATTTTATTTTGTCGCATTTTGATCAAAGGGTTGAAGGGAGATAGTGCATCAACCTGTTCGCAAGGGTCAACTTGATCCTCTTCCCTAGAGATCTCAGATGAGGGATCCCCGGGAGAGCCGCTAGCTCCAACTACCATCCATGTACGATCCATACTAGATCTATCCAACTATCCATCCTACCTCCTTTACGTTCTTGACAACCTCTCTTTGTCTCAGTAGAGTCTTTCAGTGGCATGTTTCGGTCCTCTTTCCCAGTACTTAGAAAAAGTGAGCCATCGGTTCAGGCACAAGATACTATCGTTACCACCTGGAAAATTAGACATCCAACCTGTAATCGCAGCGACCCAATTGCAAGAGCGGAGCTCTACCAGCTGAGTTATATCCCCCCGAGAAGAGTGGAGCATGCATGAAGTAGTCATATGCTTCTTCAATTCTTTTCCCTGGCGTAGCTGGGCCATCCTAGGCTTGAACTAGAGACCTTGCCAATGATGTAAATTATCGCACCTACAGTCAAACCAATTGGGAGAGAATCAAAAAATTACTTTTCGGGAGCGATTCATCCTTCCTGAAAGCAGCATACAACTCTATGTTGTACTGTGCTCCCCAAGTGTGCTTGTTCCCCTTTCTTCCTTACCTTCACATTGACAAGTCTTTGTAAAATAACTCCCATGAGAAGAAAAAAGAAGGTGTTAAGAGACCCTCATGGCCAACCCTAGACACTCTAAGATCATTTTTTTCAAACCTGCTCCCATTTTGAGTCAAGAGAGAGATAAATAGACACATCTCATTGCACTGATCAGGGGCGTTCGTAGTGACTGGGGGTCAAAGACCAAGAAGTGGTTTATTTATACCAAGCATTTTTCTTACAGCTAGATCCAATCCCCTGTTCCTGCGGAAAGAAAAAAAAATTCACGCTCTTCTTTTCAGGGATTGGAGGATTAGGGAAATCCTATTGATTGCAGCTTTCTCCAGACCCCGTGAAAGACATGAAAAAATGGCTCAAATTATACGATCCCTCTGTCACCCTAGAATGACAGGGGTGATCTCGTAGTTCTTAGTCTATGAACATGAGTTGTTAGATGCTCCATCTTTCCTATTGAGCTTGAACCTGAACATTTGCTTGAGAGACATGTATGGATTCTCGAGAAGAGGGGAGCCGTGGTGGCCCCCTCGGACCGCTCCGATCCCACGAGTGAATTGAAAGTTGGATCTACATTGGATCTCACCCGAATCGCCCCATCCATCCTCCTGCGGAGAAGTTTGTTTTCAAACCCCGATTCGAACAGGAGGAGTACGCCATGTTAATGTACCTTGGATAATGTACATCTCAGGGTCAGGCGCCGATGAGCACATTGAACTATCCATGTGGCTGAGAGCCCTCATAGCCCAGGCACAACAACGCTCTACCACTGAGCTAATAGTCCATCGTGCGAGCCTCCCATTGGGGCCCACAATAACCAGAAAGAAACCCCATCCATCTCTTTCCCTTTTTCGTCCTCATCTCGCCACACAAGGAGACGTATAAAGTGGGATCCTATCAACTTGTTTTGTTCCGACCTAGGATAATAAGCCCATGGACTTGGTCTTACTTTACCATCGAGAAAGGAAAGATGACTTCCATGTCCAAGTTTAACTCAGATGTAGCTCCTTTCTTTTTGGGTGTGAAGCAGTATCAAACCAAAATACCCAACAAGTATAAGCTCTCCCTGAAAAGAAGGTGATCCAGCGGCACCTTCCAGTACGACTACCTTGTTACGACTTCACTCCAGTCACTAGCTCTGCCTTCAGCATCCCCCTCATTGCGGTTAAGGTAATGATTTCTAGTATGGCCAGCTCCCATAGTGTGACGGGCGGTGTGTACAAGACCTGGGAACGGATTCACCACCGTATAACTGACCGGCAATTACTACCGATTCTGACTTCATACAGGTGAGTTGCCGCTTGCAATCCAAATTGAGGATGAGTTTTTGGGGTTAGCTCACCCTTGCGAGATTGCAGCCCTTTGTCCCGGCCATTGTAACACGTGTGTCACCCAGGCCATAAGGGGCATGATAACTTGACATCATCCTCACCTTCCACCAGCTTATCACCGACAGTTTGTACGATGGCAACTAAACATGAGGGTTGCACTTGTTGCGGGACTTAACCCAACACATTGCGGCATGAGTTGACGACAACCATGCACCACCTGTGTCCGCGTTCCTGAAGGCACCCCTCTCTTTCTAGATGGTTCGCGACATGTCAAGCCCTAGTAAGGTTCTTCATTTTCCATCGAATTAAACCACATACTCCACTGTTTGTGCGGGCCCCCGTCAATTCCTATGAGTTTCATTCTTGTGAACATACTCCCTAGGCGAGATACTTAACACGTCAGCTACAACACTGCACGATTCGGTACGCACAACACCTAGTATCCATCGTTTATGGCTAGGATTACTGGGGTATCTAATCCCATTCGCTCCCCTAGCTTTTGTCTCTCAGTGTCGGTGTCGGCCCAGCAGAGTGCTTTGGTCGTTGGTGTTCTTTCCGATCTCTACGCATTTCACCGCTGCACCGAAAATTTCCTGCCCCTACGGTACTGCAGCTTGGTAGTTTCCACCTCTTGTCCAGGATGGAGCCATGGGATTTGACGGTGGACTTAAAAAGCCACAAACAGACACTTTACGCCCCAATCATTCCTGACAATGCTTATTCCCTAGATAAGGTCTTTGCTTCTTCTCCGGGAAAAGAAGTTCATGACCCGTGGGCCTTTTACCTCCACGCATCATTGCTCTGTCAGGTTTTCGGCCATTGTGGAAAATTCCCCACTGCTACCTCCCGTATGAGTCTGGGTCGTGTCTCAGTCCCAATGTGGTTGATCATCCTCTCGGGCCAGCTATCAATCATCGCCTTGATAAGCTATTGTCTCACCAACTAGCTAATCAGAAGTGAGCCCCTCCTTGGGTGGATTCCTCCTTTTGCTCCTCAGCCTACGGGGTATTAACAACCGTTTCCAGCAGTTGTTCTCCTTCTAAGGGCAGGTTCTTATGTGTTATTCACCCCTCCGCCACTGGAAATACCAATTCTCGTCCGACTTGCATGTGTTAAGCATGTTGTCAGCGTGCATCCTGAGCCAGGATCGAACTCTCCATGATATTCATAGTTTTATTACTTATAGTTTCCTTGATCGTAGACATATTACTCATAGAACAATTGTGAATATTAGAGCAATTTCATGATGGGGATTACCCAGCGTTATGGGACCATGTCGGTGCCAACTTGTTATTCAAAAGGATGAAGTTCAGAATTGTGAATATTAGAGCATTTTCACGATGGGGATTACCTAGCGTCATGGGACCGTGCGGTGCCAACCTGTTATTCAAAAGGATGGAGTTCTAGGTTCCACTGAGTTTCAATAGATTCAATGGTGGTGTCTCATAGTTAAGACCTAGATTAGGGTGTTAATATGTAATTTGGTTGCTTTTATGTAATCTTTCAAAAAATAATCATATTAATAGTCAAACATGCTTATTGAACAACATGATAATAATTGATGTATCATTTGAACCGGAATGGAGGGAGTACAAATTCTATATACAAATCCAAGAAAATCTTACATGCAGTTCTAATCAATCTCTAATTATATAAGAGTTTTCATCATTATGTAATTTTAGTTATAATTAATATAGTGTATTTTTTTCTATTCTATATGAAACCTATAAAGCGGGACATTATAATCTTGGTTGACCAAGGGCTTATGTGCAAATATATACCTTGCAAGGGTTGTTTTGTAGTTATGAAATTCTCCTGCACTCATTTCTCTTTTCTTTTTGCTCAAGTGGGTTCTGACAATGAAGCCGCTGATGGGAAAATGGCCACGTGAAAATTGACTTTATCCGGAAATTTAGGCCGCGTGATTTTTGCCAGATTTTGGGGATTCATTCTCCTCCACTCGACGACTCTGATTCTCCTCTTTACTTCATCTTACGCGCACATTCATTTTCTTCCTCATCTCATCATCTCTAAAGGTGAAAGTTTTGTTTGAAGTTCTGCTCTTTAAGAGTTTTTTTGAGGTTTGGTTTCTGTTTTCTCCCTGCAATACAAACCTGAGATCGGATTGTTCTTATTCAAATGTTGTTTGTTTTAAGGATTTTCTATGTGTTTGTTGCTTGTGGCAGGGCGTTCGACGAATCGCCTCAAAGAGAAGGCAATTGAGAAGCAAACCACTGCTAAAGCTTCTTGCTTTACTTGTTCTTTCGAGTTGAATCTGGTTCAGGGATCCTACTTTTTCTACAAGGAAAAGGTGAACAATTTGAATAGAGGAACAGATGGAGCTTGCTTCTCGGATTAACAAGAACCCCATCTATGTTAAGGTTAAGAATGTGATCATGATCACCAAGGCTAATATGGCTACTTATAGAGGTCCAACCATGGTTTCTAATACCCTTCACGGGTGCGCCATTCTTTTCAAGACATTTAAGGATTGGGATTGGTTTATCAACCTAAGTGCTTCAGATTATCCATTAATTACTCAAGATGGTGAGTGAATTTTCTTCTGCTTCAGATTATCTATATTTGTTTATTTCAGTGGTTTCTTGATACTTGTAATCTGTTCTATTTGGCGGATCTTTTACATACCTGTTGTAGTGCCAGTGATGGGATGAGAGTGAAACGTTTGGGTTTTAGTGCCAGTGACACTTTTTGTTTGGGGATGTTGAAAGATTTCGTGAAT
>JAULKK010299180.1:0-12701 GCA_032355705.1 Rubia peregrina
TGTAAATTTCGTTAAAGTACGGAGCCAAAAAAATTTCAGTTGTGACGCTTTTTTTTACCATTCGTTACACTCATAGGTGTTGCTAAAATTAAGTGGCGTCATGTGAAGCATCTCTATTCTGTGTGTCATTAAAATATTTTAACGCGCATTGAAGTATAGTATCTTTATATTGTTTGTGACGCTTTAAGATGCACTTCAATTTAGAAGTGTCAGTAAATTTTGTGACATGGATTGATGTAGTAATTCAGTTTAGTGACATGTACACATGTTACAACTATTTAGTGACACCTGAAGGTGAAGCAAATATTGTGACATTTCCTTGCTTGTTAAAAAAATCCATCACTACTGATTTTTTTTTAGTAATACTAGATGAGTTACAATATTTGAGGGCTCAGTCCAATAGCATCAATGCTAAAAACAGTCGCACCTGTATTCCAACACCGATTAATTAATATCAGTGCTAGAACAATCATATACACCACACTTGAGCAAAAATAATAATTAAATATCGGTACCTATATGTCCCTCAAGCACCGGTTGAATAATAACCAGTGTCATGTATCGATTCCTCAATGAGAAAAAAAATTAAATTACTTTCTCTAGCACCGGTTGAATTTAAAATAGTAATTACCGGTACTAGACCCGATGCCTATGTGGTATAGGAAAGGTAAATAAGCTAGTGAGATGGATAAGCGAGGTGCCCATGGTAGCGAATCGAAGGAAACACCTCGCAATACTAATCAAACAAACAACTTGCAAAATGCGTGCGGGCTCCGATAACCACGACCCAAGGATCATTGCCTATTGTAGCCGCCAGAGCAGAACTTTCAAGTGTGCCTTACGTGTGCATAATCCTGGATTCCAATTCGGGAGTTTCTTGCATGAACAACTATTCTTGAATTACATTTTCCAGTATAATTATGGGAGTTCATACCACATCAATTGAACTGACTGTAGGGACAAGATCTATTAGGTTACAATTATCCATCCTGAACCAGGGTGGCAGGAACCATGAGCCATCAAAATAGCGTGATTGGACCAGTACCACCACCTCTACTTGAGCCACCCACCAAAAACATATTCCGTTGGAATAGAAGTGACCTAATGGTCAGGACGCCTACTTTTTATTGGTGAGAATGCAACTTTTTATTAAAAGTGGCAAAAGATGATAAGATTAGTTCCCACAATACGTGAAATAGCCTAAAGTCCATGGTCACAATCCGTGAAATAAGCCACATTATGTGGCAATTGGGCCACCAGTCCATTTATTATGTTTTCCTTCATTTTCTATAACCACTTATCACTTATCTCTTTCCTTTTTCTCTCTTGGTAGAACTCTCCCTTGGATGAAATTTAGTTTTACATTTATTTTAATCTTTTCCATCTTTATGTTGTTTGATTATGCTTGGGATTTGTAGTATGACTTGTAGTAGCTAAGCTTAGTCTTGAGAGAAATTGATTGAGACTTCTAAGCCCATGTCTTGATAACTCTATTTCCTTATTTAATATCTTTATTATTATGCATTTTGACACTATAAATGTAGTTGTTGATGTAAGTTATGTGATTTCAAGGTTGAGAATATGAATTGTTTGTATGATAACATATTAGGAATTAGTAAAAGTAGTCAATTTCTTATATTTTGACATATAATCCATGAACATGAGTTAGGACTTTTAATTATGTTGATGATGTTATAATTGCTAGATGAATGTGATATTGTTGAACTCTTTGTAATGTTTATCCAAAGGTACAAAAAAATGGAGAATCTAGAATGTTGAACTTTCTTTATTAGCCATAGCAAATGCTTAACATTAATGAAACATGAGCACAGGTGCTAAGTGCACATTATTAGTTCCTTCACAGTGAGAAAAGACCCTGAACGTTAAGTAACTGTGTACCACGTCAACCAAAATATCTTAGGATTCGAGAAGAACTATTCAGCTATGGAGAAACTCATCCTCACACTTATCCCCTCAGCCAGGAGACTCCGACCGTACTTCCAAACCAATTAGAATTTGGTGTGCACAGACCAGCCCATCAAGAAAATTATCCTCTAACCAGAGGCCTTCGTCCACCTATCACAATTATTCATTGCAAATGAATTCATATTCCGCTCTAGAACAACACTCAAAGACCAGGCATTGGCAAAAAAATTGGCAAATATGATGAGAGAATTTGACCCATATCTAGAAATTAAAGACACAGGGAACAACCCTAAAGGAAAAAAACACAGTCGATTAAAGCGACATGACACTATAGGTGCATCATCTAAAGAAGGTTGGAGAGCAGGACTCCTGCTAAACGGCTCGGGGGGGGAGAACACAAGTATGCACTCCACTTCTAATCCTCGCTCATAAACAACGAAGCTGAATATGAAGCTGGTGAGGGCCTGAGCATCGTCACAAAACTCAATCCCTTGTGAAAAAAGATAAGATTTTTATTCTTGCTAACTGCAAAATAGTAGATAGTGGCAAGTAAGGGTGTCGTCCATAGATATTCAAAGGTTCGAAGAATAACTTTTCAAAGTTCACACAGACGCGTCGCCAAGTGTGTGTGTGTGTGTGTGTTGGGAGTAGATAAATGGTGGATTTTGGTTTCGGGAGAGTTAAGTTAACAACTAACTAGCATGCAAGGCTAAAGAACAGTGTATGATACCAAGAAAACTTGGTATTAGAATTTGGTACTCGATTACTATTCACATGCAAGATATATAATTCTACCTAACTGCTATATCACTCGATGCAAAGATGTTAGATCCCTCGGAACTTCCTCGGTCTGTAACACAATGTCGGTTCCACTTTCTCCTTAACATCTCATCTCCTCCACACATAGCTAGAGACACACTTTCACTACTACATCTAGCCCTCACAATTAGGGTTAATAAACATGTGAATGCACATGTTCACTACTGGAAAATAGTTAAATTGCTGGAGAGCGCCTGAACCAGTGCTGAGAAAATGCAATGCACCGATATTATGAAAATTTTGGATAAAATCGGTGCCATTAATTATTACCAGCACCAGAAGTTGGCAACCAGTGCCCAAAATTGGGGCCATACATAAGACCTGGCATCGGTACCGACTAAGGGTGTGCAGGGTACCGGTGCTGGGATGGTTTATAGTTGCACAATAGTGTCTTTGGCGCAAAAACAATGAAGGAAAAATAATAGCACTGGTACGAAGCAGTGAGTCAGTGCCTAAGTAAGTATAGCACCGGATTTCATAATATTGGTGCATGCAATATGGGGCCCGTAACGGGGTTGGATGAAATTGTTCATATGTTCAACACCGGTTTTGTTAAGACAAAGAAATCGGTGCTTAAATTGACGAAATAGTCATTTTGGTGTGTAGTTTTTGGGGGGAAATATTCTAGCACTGGTATGTAGGCAATATACTAGTTTCGGAAAAGCATTTAATGCTTACCAACCACTATTCATTGGCGGGTAAAAATGGGGTTTTGGGGAGAGAAGGTCATTAATGGTGTTTTTGGGAGGTTTTTGAGATTGAATGCTCCATGAAGATCCACAAAGGTTAGGTTTAAAATTGTTTTGCATGTTATTAATGGTGTAATATGTTATAAATGGTTTGTATGCATATATTTTGTGTGTTTGATAATGTTTTTTTTTTGTGTTTTATCATGTTCATGATACTTGCATTCATGGAGGAAATGTGATTTTTTTTGTAGATTTCTTGATGTCATTAATACATTATTTAGGAATGTAAAAATGTTGGGTAAGTTTTGAATGTTTTGGTCCAAGTTGTATGTAAGGTTTTGTAGAATTAATTTTGAATGTTTAAAAGCTTGCATAGTCATTGTCATTGTGTTGAACTATGATTGTGCTACATTCGTTAATTTGTAGAGGTGTAATAGAGAGGTGTAAGCATGTTTATTACAAAGTTAGTTGGTCGAGCAAAGAACGTGTTGATTTCGTGGATGAATTTTAGATCCCGCGTTTGGATGTGAGAAGCGAGTGTTATGTCCTTGTCATGATTGCAAGAATTGTAACTGTGATGATGATAGAGACATCATGAAATTTCACTTCGTTAGGAGAGGGTTTGAAAAATATT
Organism: Rubia peregrina; assembly: GCA_032355705.1. NCBI lineage: Eukaryota > Viridiplantae > Streptophyta > Magnoliopsida > Gentianales > Rubiaceae > Rubia > Rubia peregrina. Next base: position 4,069 of record JAULKK010299180.1, read on the forward strand.
ATTTGGTTTGGACGTTTCATTGTGAGAATGCACCACCGGAGGTGGTTGTAGGTAGTGGAGGTGAGTGTTTCGGAGACTTGAATTTAGATGACACATGTGAGAATATTTCTTAGGTGAGAAGGATAGGCTGTTTATCCCGGTTGCAATAAGAAAGATGCGGTGATGTCATGTTTGATGGAATTGTTTAATATGAAAGGCCTTGGCACGTGGAGCGACACTAGCATGAATAATTTTCTAAAGTTCTCGAATGAGAAGGTTCCCGCCAGTAACGGGATGCCAAAAAACCTCTACAAAGAAAAGAGGAGTCTTTTTCCGATGGGATTGGAGTATACAATAATACATGCTTGTCAGAATGATTTTGTTTTGAACAGGGGTGAATTAGAGAAGACGGTGGCATACTTCGTATGTCATGTGTCACGCTACAAGAAAAGGATAAATTTGGTTATTGATGGAGAAGTTGCCGTAAATCGTAGGAAACGTATTCCTTCAAAATGCATGTGGTATCTTCCAATTATTCCCCGCTTGAAGAGGTTGTTCAAGAATGTTGATGATGTAATGAACATGATGGGGTACAAGGTAAGGGATTCTTCTCAGGATGAACTGAACATCCAGCTGATGTTGATCAATGAAAGATATTTCATAAGTGGTATCCAGAATTTGCAAGTGAGCCAAGGAACTTGCGGATGGTTTTGGGTACTAATAGAATGAACTCATTCGGTAACATGTCGTCTAGGCACGGTTTATGTCCAGTAATGCTGGCTATATACAACCTTCCACCGTATTGGTGTGTGAAGAGGAAACATGTGTTGATGCCTTTATTGATTCCTGGGTCAAAACAGCCAGGAAATGACATCGACACGTACTAGGAACCTCACATAGATGATTTGAAGGTTCTATGGTCTGAAGGTGTCAATGGGTTTGATTGTTTGAGGGGATCGGTGTTCAATTTGAAGGAAATGCTTTTTTGTACCACAAAATGTTTTCCAGCATGCGGAAATGTTTTTGGCTTATGTAGTGAAGGGGCATAAGGTTTGTCCCATGTGTGAAGAGTCCACAGATTACCAACTGTTTAAGAATGATCGCAAGACTGTGTACTTAGGTCACCAGAAATTCCTCCCGACGAAGCACATGTTGTGTGAGGACGCATTTCAGTTTGTTGGTGAGACAGAGGCAAGGAAGGCGCCAAGACCATTGAAGGGGGTTGTTATACAAAACAAGGTGAAGAAATTGAATGTTGTTCTAGGTAAAAAGGTGAAGAAAGTTGGTACAGGGCCTAATGGACCGTGGAAGAGGAGGTCAATTTTCTTTGATTAACCTTACTGGGAGCATTTGGAGGTTTGGCATTGTTTGGATGTAATGCACATTGAGAAGAATGCATGCGAGAGTTTGATTGGTACCTTACTTAACATTCCAGGGAAGAAAAATGACATCTTGAATGTGCGAAAGGATTTGTTGGAGCTTGGAATTCGGTCTGGCCTAGTCCCGAAGGTGTGAGGGAAGCGAATTTACCTGCCCCCTACCTCGTACCATCTGTCAGTGGATGAGAGGAGATCGGTTTGCGAGTGTATCTTAGGGATCAAGGTACCATCCGAATACTCTTCTAATATTAGTCTCTTTATGAATCATGATTTGTGTATGAATGCCTTGAAATCCAATGATTGTCACGTTCTTATGCAACAATTGTTGCTCGTTGCCATTTGTGGGGCTATGAAGGAAGGTGTGCGATTTAGCATTATGCGACTGTGTTTCTTATTCAACTCCATATGTCTGAAGAATATAAGCAGGGAGGTGCTTGATGTGTTGGAGCGGGAGGGGGTTTTAGTGTTATGTTAGTTGGAAATGTACTTTCCTCCATCCATCATGGTTCATCTAGTCATTCATTTGGTTTGATAAATTCGTCCATGCGGTCCGGTTGGCATGCATTGGATGTACCATTTCAAGCGGCACATGGGTGTTTTCAAAGGTCATATTCACAATCGTAGCTGACCGGATGCGAGCATCGTGCAAAGGTACGTGACTGAGGAGATCATTGACTACTGTACCACGAACTTAGTTGGAAAGAAATCAGTTGGAATACCAGAACAAGTGCACTTTGGTAGGAATAATGGGGTTGCACATTTGAAAGGTACACTTCGTGCACCCTTATATGCTGAGTTGATGACAGTTCGAAAGGTGCACTTCATACACCTTTCTATGAAAGGTACACGTTCGAAAGTTGATAACAGCAAAAGCACCACACAGAATAGTAGAATTTACATTGAAAATAAATCAATGTGACAGTCTGGCAAGAAAGATGAAAACATTATCGTGGGCGTGATGGCATTTTACGAGGTGATTGAGGAAATTTGAGAGTTGGACTATATTGAGTTCAAATTTGTGGTTTTCAAGTGTAGATGGGTTGATAATGGAGCTTGGGTTCGTACGGAGAAACCCATGGGTTTCACACTAATGAACCTTAACCGAGTTTGGTTCGAGAATGACAAGTTCATCTTAGCTTCCAAGCCACAGTAGGTTTTTTTATGTCCGGGATCCTAGCAACGAGAAGTGGCATGTCGTCCTACATGATAAGAAGTTGTACTTCGAATAGGAGATAGATTGGCCCTTCCGAGCAAAATGTCATGGGTTCCCATCTGTATTTCCAAGCTTGGAGGATGTGGGTGAAGGTTTAGTAGGTTGAAGGTCACATGGTGATGGATTGTGGGTTGATTAGAGCGATCAAATTGTGAGAGTGTTGTTGTCTTGAAAAGGAAAAGAAAGGTGCATCTTATGACCATAAATGTAATTATCATTTTATTTTTGTGTCCTACTGTGTGTGCTATCTATTCAACACGATGATATTAATATTGTTTTTTTTGTTTACCTTGTCTGTGGTGCATTTTGCTCATTCCTCATTTTGTCAACTTGTAGAAATTTTTATTGGTTAAATTGAAATGAAACCTAGCACCGGTTTGGTGAGGAAAAACCAGTGCAAAAAAATAAAGTATGTGCTCTGTTTTTTGTAAGGCACCAATTTTTGTGTACATGGCATCGGAATGCAGACCGGTGATGTTGACTTAGAAAAAAATATTTGACTTTACTTTCGTGTTGGGAAACAATTTTACAAATAATTCAATGCAATCAGAAGCAATTGCTTTTCCAAAAATGGGCACCAATTTTTTAAAAACCAGCAACGATTTTAATGTCGGTGCTGTGTGCTTAGAAAGAATTATTTGACTTTGCTCTCGGGTTGGGAAAATGATATCTAAAAATAATTCAAGACAGCCATAAGCAGCTGCTTTTCCAATAACGAAGCATCGGTATTTTACAAATCACCACCGATTTTTATACCGATGCAGCGTACTTAGGAAAAATATTTTCTTTTTGCTCTCTGGCTAGAAAAGTTCAGAAAAATAAATCAAGGAAACATTAAGCAGCTGCTCTATCGCATCATTAGCACTGGTAATATGCATTTGAGCACCGGTTATGATATCATTGATGTGTACATTGAATTTATTTTGTTTTATTGTTCTCAGGTTCGAAATAAATCATAAAAAGTCATCAGTATGTTGCCTTAAGCAGCTGCTTTCTGAAGTACTAGCACCAGTTTACGAGCTTCATATAGGTGCTATTATTTTTAAGTTACAATTAAATGGGCAAATCGACAAGGTCTTCGTCTTATCATTTTACAAAATATTTATCATGAATCCAATGTATTTAAAAAAAATGTTGAACTGTGTTTTTTTCTCTTTTAAATTGAATTTATGGTGGTAAAGAAATATGATTTTTCGTTAATAATTCTAAATCATTTTCACAATTTAGTCTAGGACATGTACTACTTCTTTTAAATTTACAGTATAAAAAATTCTATTATTAAAAATTCATTTATTTAGAATATAATAAAAAGAATGAATAGTTTCAAATACATGGTTAAGGTGAAACTTAATTTTGGGTAACACTGCAATTTCTAAAAATGTTGCATTTGTTTTCTATGATTAGTTTTCAGGATGTTCCATCTACCTAATCAATTTATAATCGCGTAGTTATGATCATACAATACTCAATTGCCATATTGAATCGCCAATTTTGGGTTTTACCAATTCCAAGATTCTTGGAGGGACCTAAGTGCAAAAAACAAAAAATTTACTCGGAGGTCCAAATTCAATTGCGATCGGATGAAATCATACATCATGAGACCCTAATTTCAATTTCACGACCGAATCAAAAAAATCTGTTGCATATTTGGGTGATAAAACTCAACAACAAAACTTCTCGTTTGGACTTCCTAACTTCTATTGATCAAGAGTAAGATACTCTAGGGTATGTACTAGCGGTTTACCAAATTCTATTAAAATTTCATTCTATTTTAAACCATATGTTAACCCAGGAATAAACAATATGAAGTAATTTGGCTACAGAAGAGAAGGTGTAGTTTAGTTTTTGGCAAAAGATTAATTTTAACCAGTTTCTGATTGGAGCGTTTTCAGGTATCCATCGGACACAAAATATAAATACTAGTTCTGTTGAATGTTGATATTTGTTAGTCCAATTTCATTTCAAAAACAATGGACAAAACTTTCCCCCTAAAAGGGGACTTAAATTAAATATTGCAAAATAGTTGAAATGAAAGTGGACACTGGTTTGGTGTGTGGAAGTACCGGTGCTATGTTTGTTTGGGTCCAAAAATCTATTTTTTTGTCTATTCATAGGTGAGAAATTTAAATTTTCGTCACCTTCGATTTGGCACTGGTTTTTTTACAGGTGTTGTAACGAAAATGTTATTTCCCGCACAATACTGATTGGGTTGAAATAATGTTAGCCCAACATTAATTATGTAGGCATCGGTTTTAGAGTCATAGGCAGTGGTAATCAATACTGGTGTTGGAATTATAACCCATGTCGGGATTAAGCTGCTCCAATAAGCTACTTTATTTTATTATCGGCACCGATTTTCACAACCTGCACCGGTTTTTGTAGCGGTGCTCTGTACTTCAAATTTTTTATAGGGTTGCTCTCGGGTTGCAAAAAAAAAATCAAAGCAGCACCATGCAGCTGCTTTATACACAATCAATACTAGTTTTTTTGGCAAAACAACATGGGTTTTCACACCGGTGCTCTATACTTAGACAATTTTTTCTTACTTGGCTCTCGGAATATGAAAATAAATTAAGCAATGTAGCTGTACGCAGCTATTTCTCATAACATCGGCACCAGTATAAATACTTCAGCCCCAGTGTTGAACCTGCTAATATAAAATGCAACCGGTCATCTTCATCGAATAACAGTTACGCCTTCTTTGTTTTCCCACTCTTCCGAATAGTTTCTTCATGTTCTACACCATTAAATCTCCACATTGTCCACCATTCAGTCCCCATTCAACATCCATTGGCTCGTCTCCTCACTTCCACTTTTTATATGAGGTTGACAAACCCTTGATTTTGTATTTTCGATCCAAAATTTTCCACTAGAGACCTGAATTTTGCCTGAAAATATTAAAGGTACTTCTACGATTGTTCTTTCAAAGTCTTGTACAAACCCTGGTTGTTAAATTTTTAAGAATCTCTAGGTGTTTGATGAAATTTGTGAATGAATCTTTTTGGATATTAGGTTTCTTAGGGTTATTGGAGTTGTGATGTTTTTGTGTCTGGTTTTATTTTGTGATGTTAGATTTTCATGTTCATCGTGTGATGTTGGAGGGTGATGGTTATTGTGTGGTATTGAATTGTGATATTAAAGGGTTTTTGAATGTGTGAACTTCATTGTGTGATGTTGGTGTGCGATGTTGAGTATGATGTTGGATTTCGTTGTTGATGTAGTGATATTGGAGTGTTAGAGTGTGTTGGAGTTGTGATATTGGAATTATTATGATATTGTGATGTTGTGATCGTGTGATGTTGTGATGTTGGAGTTGGGATGTTGGTTGTGATGTTAGAGTGTGTGATGTACTATGTATGATGTTGAATGGTTTCTGTATTTCCATATGTAGATGCCTCCCAAATCCAAAAAGGTGGCCGAAAAGTGGAAGAGGGCTGGCCCTTTGCCAAAGCATAAGAAGTACCCCTCACAATTCAATTTGAAGACCATCAAGCGAATGCTAGTGGTGTTCCCGAGGTGGAAGCTCCAGAAGAGGATAAGGGTGATAGAGAGGATAAGCCCAACACGATCTGGGTAATGATGACAACTCCAAAGCAGGTGGGCCGAATGGGAAGCAGTTTGACAAGTTTGAGATTGGCACTTGGTGTAGGGAATAGGGGACAACTATTGCAACTCAGTCATGTTAGTCAAGGAGAAGAATCATGTCCATGTCACCTTCGATAAAGTAGAGGGTCAGCTGATTTTTGTCAAAAACTAGAGCGCATGGACCGCGTATTGCTATTGCGCATTTTGGAGGCAGGTGTGATTTGGTACATGGAAACATTGGCCGGACGTCCCTAAGGATGTGAAGGAAGAAGCGTGGAGAAACATTAGGGGACAAAAATATATCACAATACTTAATATATCAATGACTAATGGATAATTACTATTTATCAATGTTCCTAACCTGCCCAATTTTTTCACTATCATCACAGTCAAGTTTCAAATTTGAAACTAAACTAACTGAAGTGCGGTGGAGCCAGTTAAAGAAGACTTGGACCAGCAAGTCAGGTGATGGACGTCGCAACTAGAAATCCAAGGTTGCAAACAATTACACCTAGCATCTGACCGACGGAAAGTTCCAAAATACAAGCCGTGGGAAAAGTACTAGAGATGGACGAGGAAGAATGGAAGAAGTTCGAGGACCAGATCAAAATAGAGGACATGAGAGTAAGTTAACTTCTTAAATGAAATAATAACTAATATTTAAATATGGTACAACAAATTCATTGTGTTATTAACTAACCTTTTTGGATTTTTTAGAAAAAAAGAAGAAAGGTGATTAGTGACCATTCGAAGGAAACGAAGTACACACACCACATCGGATCTAATGGGAACTGGGTCACAAAGAAGAAACTGATAGAGAATGAGAAGGAGAGGAAGAGGCTTAGGGACCAGGGATACACAGAAAAAGATATTGAGGGATTGATATGTACAAAGAATTTCAAGCCTCACAGATCACTGGTCTACTTGGAGTCGAACAAGAAAAAGGACAAGGAATATGCAACCGACGAAGTCAAGGCCATAGCGGACACTATTGTAAGTATCCAAATTATTTAAATGTTCATATTTAAGAAGATTGATTTTCATCACTATTAACATAATAATATGACCCGCAATTGAGGATTACTGTAGAAAAGGAGAATAGTTAGGTCCGGGCAAGGAAATCTTGATCAGAACCACAGGGAAGATGGATCACCCTAGTCTGTAAAGAGGTAACAAAATCTGAATGCCAGCATCGATTGCTATCCCATGCATAGAAAGAAGCAAGTGCATCACTAGCTCCTCGTCCTAGAAGAAGGTGGAATAGAAACATTCCGCTCAACAGTTGGTCAAGGGCATAACTTCAGCTGGGGAATTAAATATACCCTAAGGCATTGCGGACTCGAAAACCTTCAATGAGAATGCTATTTTTGGAGGTGTTTCCACTTGTCTTAGCGGCTCAGGCCCAGACCCCCCTAGCAACGTCGAAGGACATGAAAAGGTAAATGTGCATTACAACTCAATTGTTGATATTGTTTGAATTTTCCTTCAATTTATTTAATCATTAACTATTTGAGACTAAATCATTATCACCATTCGTAATAGGATGGTGAGTTGGTGACCTTGTATGTCAAGGAACTTCAGGGAGAGAGGAAGAGGGTTACTCAAGAATGGCTACGATTAAGACCATGAAATATCGAAATGGTCCACACGGTATGTTAATGGGCCCACATATATCACCATATATGCATTCCAAAAATGTAGGAGATTCGATCCTGACTTTCACATGTGATGGTCTTACAATTAACTTTCCTTGAGAACAGATTGTACATGGGAATTCACATGATTGAAGAATTTTTTTACTCTTTAAACTATGACCTTGTGAATTATCTATTATTATGCGCGTCATTATATATCCGAGATGGCCTAACTGGTCATGCCAAATAGTAAATTCATCAACAAGTTTCTTGTTTGTTGTGTATATTTCAATAGCACCAATAAATGTGCAATATAAACTGGAGGAATAAAAAGATAAATTTTCCAGTATCGTCTTCTTTCAAGAGTTCGACTTGTAATGTATAAGAATTCATGTTTACCTTCATTACCAGTCTCAATATGATATCTGTTTCTACGAATATCTTTAAAACATAACAAATTTCTTTGAGACTTTTGAGAAAATAATGTATCAGTAAAGCAAAATTTTGTTCCTCCCGGTAATAAAATTGTTGCTCTTTCGGAGCTTTTGATTATTTTGGCACTACCAGATGAAGTAATCACATTCGCTTCTTTCAACGTCGACTTAGCAAAATATTTCTTATTCCTTAGTATGGAGTGCGTTGCTCCATTGTCTACAAGGCATAATTCTTTGTCTTCGAACACAAAATTGTCCATATTCTTCATCAAATAAAAATTTTAAATTAGATTTTATTTTCATAAATACATGGTAATATTTGTAAGTTCATAATTTATAATATTAAAAAAATATTGTTTAGTATTTCGCGTGAATAACCATAAGGGTGACCGACAGAGAAATGTACAAC
>JAULKK010299190.1:0-12699 GCA_032355705.1 Rubia peregrina
TGTTTTGGGCGATTAGAGTTTCTCTTACTTTCTATAGCCATCCTCGATTATTAACATTTTCTCTCTAATTTTATTAATACCAAACGCTAATTGATGAAATTTTTACCCGGAAGTACCTAAATTTCAAGGATGCTGCCGTAAAATGATAAAGTACTTGTTTTTTCAAGACATGTTTGACCATTGATAACTTTTGTTGTATATAATAACAGATATCATGTGGGATGTCTTTGGATTCTCCGTAACATGTAGTTTCTAAAAAAGTAAAATTTTATAATCCGTTATTGTAAGCAACCAAAATTATCAGTGGTCAAACATGGATTGAAAAAATATGAGAAACAATGGGGGCCATAATTAGAGGACCGGAGGGAGGGAGTATTAAAAATGAGGGTTATTTACATTTATAACCCTGAGTTTAGGATGAAAGTGTCAATATAACTCTGCAATTTCAGAAAGTGCCAATTTGACATTAATTAATTATTGTATATGCCAATTTAACCCTAACTTTCTAATAATTTGTGTCAATATACCCAAAATCCCTATTTCGGCGTTGACCCTCTCAACTCCGGCAATGATAAAATACAGAAATGACTAAAATACCCTTGTTTAGAAGCTGGAAATTTTATCCCCGTGATTCCTCTAACACCACCAGTCACCACCTCCGCCAGCCACAACCTCCACCACCACCTCCGCTAGCCACCACAACCTCCGCCACCACCAGCCACCACCAGTCACCACCTCCTCCACCATCTCCGCCAGCCACTACCACCTTCGACAGTCATTCCATTCTAAACAAAAAAAACTATATACAGCCAAAATTCTACACAAAATGGTGGATTGACAATTCTTATCCTACCGGCTCACACAAAATTCGATTGATTTTTGGAGTTTGATATTTGTTCGGCGGTGATGTTAAGCCCGCCGATTGAGCTAGCAGGAGAAGGAGACATAGAAGGCATGTGCATTGCGAAGAATCCCAACGCCGCACTGATGTTGGATAATAGTGACAGAGAGGCATCAGCTTCGTTGAAGAAGTCGGTGAAGAATCAACTGTCCTTGGAGCAATTCGAGGCCTGCGACGGTGAGGGCTTCAAGACACCGGATCAAATTTTTTCCTGGTGATGGATTGTCCATCTCATCTTTGCTCAGAACCCAGCGCCACTCAACGTAGTGCTAGAAATCCACCACCATGACCACCGTCGGTGGTGAACCCCACCCCACCATCCCTGATTCACCCATACCACCCCTGATTCACCACCCCACCACCCCCGATTCAAATTGAAACCCTAGACTCAATTCAAATCAAATCCTGCCGCCCTAGACTCGATTCAAACGACGGCGGAGAATCCAGTGGCAGTGGAAACGTAGGCCAGTGGCAGCACATCGGCGTTGGAAACGATGGTTCGAGTACAAGGAAAAGGATGCCAAAGATGAGGTAAAAGAATAATTTGAGAAGAAAAGACAGGGAAAGGAAAAGGATGAGAAGAAAAGACGGGGAGAAGAAAGGACGTGGAGAAGAAAAGATGAGGGTTGAGAATAAACTGAAGAAAACGATGGCAAAACCTCTTTGTTATTTTTATTTTTGTAAAGTCATTGACAAACTCACCTTTTTACATAAATCCGACCATAAATTAGTTGACTGAAAAGTCAAATGAGTCAAAGGTTATATTGGCACTTTATGAGATTGCAGGGCTATATTGACACTTTCACCTTAAAGTCAGGGTCAATTTAGCACTTTACTCTAAAAATAATCAAAAATAAAAAGTAAAATGAAATTTAAAAAAAATATAAATCTGATTACATTTTCAGAATTGTTTGTTCAAAAAAATTGAGGGTGATGTTATACATTTGTAGTGACTAATGAGCAAACTACACTTCTCTATAGTATAGAAGATTAGTTTTATTGATATTATATTTGGATTGCTTGCAATATGTTAGTTATTGCCAGTTGCTTGTTAGATTGAATGTTAATTTTACTCATTGTAATCACTGTTGGACGTTTTCCCTGTATCTTTTTAATTATTGATTAAAAAATTAAAAAAGAAGTTCCAGGAACTATTAATTGTTTTCAAGGGGCATTGCCGCATTTATGAGAACTTCATTAATGATAATTTGAGCAATTATAATGTTACTCTCTTTTAGAAGTTCCAGTTCCGAATTTCTGGTCAATTGTGTTATATCATCTCCAATACAAGTATCAAAATTATAAAAGTTACTAACCATGTCATTATAATAGAGGTTTAAGCGTAAAATCCACTCCAATGCAAGGGTCTCTTGCAACCTTCAATCTGACGTGACTAAAATTTAAAGTGGTCCCTTCTAATAGAACTTCTAATACTGGAGGCTCATATTAACGCCCGTCAGTACACCTAGTCAGCATATTTGCAAAAATAGATCAATTTTAATGTATTTTTAAAATTTAACTGCACAAATTATACACGATTTTAATTTTATTAGATGAATACTCAAATTTCAAAAAAAAATACCTTTAATTATTTTAGATATTAATTCAGTTATACTTTATTTTACATTATTTTAGATATCACAAAGTTGTGTTTAATCCGTCTAACTATTAGATGTGACAATTATACAATTTAAATATATTAATTCGGTGATTTGATGTTTTTTTCATTTATTGGAATGAGGTTCCCATAATTTTAAACTTTATTCAAATATATCTTGAAGTATAAATAATTATAATCTAAAATTAAAAATAATGGAAATGGTATTTTCATGATTGGTATAATAATCAGGAGGCGATCTAGTAATAAATATTCTCTAGTTAAATAGCTATGAAATGTAATATAAAATTTAGTTCTTTATTGTTTGAATATAAATATAATAAATAGTAAATTGATATAAATATAACACTTTAATGCTAGTTAATAATAATAAAATATTGTGACACGTCACTATGATACTTGATTTACGATGCCTACATTGGAGATCAAAATTTCCCTAATCCCTATCATTAATACTTTTATATCCATATCACAATGACGCTCTATGAAAATTTGTCAAATGGCTCATAATTATATGGATGAGACTTCAAGCATTGGAGATGTTGTGTTGCAGCCTCCACTTATGGGAATGGATGAATGGTATCTAGAACATTATATGTTCCCTTCCTTTTATAACTCAATATAATTTTTTTAAAAATCTCTTGTATTAAAATAAGAGAACCTTAAAAGGAGAGTAAAATTATATTTTATAATCTAATTTAATTAAGTAAGAGAGTAAAATTATGTTTTATCATCTAATTTAATTGAATTAAAATAGATTAATTTGAATTGATAAAAAAATTAATATATTAAAATTGATAATAAAACTAAATTAAGTTAGAAATTCTCAAAAAAAATAACTTGAATAAAATAAATTGGACTAAATAAAACCGAAGTAAAATAAAGTGAACTGAATAAAAAAAACCTAACATTCACTGGCTCCATAATGAATTATCTCTATTTATGATATTTGACTAAGGACAAAGTCTTGTTATAAACCGTCTAGCAGTTAAACATGGTCACTTTATACTCACTCTGTTTCTCTATTATTGACAAACTTTTCTTTTTGGATTATTTCTTTTATATTGGCACACTTTCCATTTTGGTAATATTCATTCAACTTCATCCACTCATTCTACTTTTTACATTCTACATTCAATTTCATCCACTCATTTTCTTCACCTAAATCCAAACACATAAACCTATGGTGCCACTTATAGAGAAATGGAGGGAGTATTTAATATAATCTATGGGATAATTTGATGTTTTTTCCGATTAGCGCAACGAGATTCTCGTACCTTTAAAAATATTTTTAAATATATCTTAAAATATAAATAATTATAATCTTGGGTTAATTTTTTTAGAAATAATATTTTCAATGATTGATCTAAACGCTGGACAATCTAACAAAAGACGTTACATTGAGTAAGCTATCTTGAATGTTAAAATTCTATAATGAATTATCTCTAATTATGTTATTTGAATAAGTTATCTGTTTAGTTAAAATTCAACTCGAGGATTATGCTATGATATACTAGTATATTAGTCTTTAACAATAAAAATGACAATCTTTTTTATACATTTCAATAAAATAATATGATTTTAAAATTACTTCAATTGATAAAGTATATGGCGTTAAATTTATACAATTTTCTCTTTAACTTTAACAATGTTCAGACTGGATCCAGTGCTTTCCCAAAATATTTTACTTTTCCATACTTATTTCCTGTCACATCAACTCACGTAAAAGAGCGAACTAAAAGTAATTTCGTTATTTTTAACGAGACAGTTGAGTATTTAGGTGAGACGTTATAATAAGTATAAGGTTAATTAAAATGGTAGACTAGTGCATATATATGTTGGTTTCTTAGACTAGTGCATATATTTGTTGGTTTCTTAGACCGCAGTTCATCCACCATTGTCTACTTTATTTCACCCCAGATACATTTTTTCAAAGTTGGAACTGCTCTCGAAAATGCACTTGCGACACCTATTCCTCCGTCGGAAGTGCCCCCACAACTTTCTTCAAATAGTAGCTTTTAGTTCATATTTTTTGCAAGGTTTCTTAGATGGAGGTTAAACCACCGTTGTCTAATTTAGTGCACTATAAACACATATTTCGATGTCAGAATTGCCCTAAAATGCACTAAAGTAAACAACAAAATTATCGTACGAAATTTTTATCGGTGATTTAATCGACACCGCTGATGATACTACGTAAAACGGTAGTAGATTTTCGGAACCATCTATCATCAATTCAACTACCGAACACATATTCTAAATTATGAACTAGGATAGATAACGGTTCCGGAAAATAAATCCATAGCTGTCATGCAATGGATCCATCATATATGATTCCTGCACTAGTGATCTGACAACCATTCCAAATCTAGAATATTTTAGCAAGGGTTGTTCCACCATCTACTTGCTATTAATCGCATTTACTTAAGTGTGGTTCACCGTTGATAGGAATCTAACAACTATTATGATATCGGAACCTGTCAACAACGACAGTTTCTCGAAAAATGACTTGCCAATGCACTAGTGCATAAAGGTACTGTTTAAGATGTTGAGATTGCTTGTTTGACGGCGGTTTTGAACCATCGTTCCTAGCTGAGCTGTGTATTGTCACCTGTGATGCACAACATTTTTTCAACCCGCCCACTCATTAGCTCTAGAATTAATCAATAGAAATTGGGTTGTTTGAACAAACTACTATAAACATGTCCACAATTTCCCACAAAATCAATTTCAAGAGAATCAATCACCAAATAGTCTCATGAACACCAAAATCGTCACTATTATATACTACGTTCTCATATCTACAAATTTTTTCATTGAACTTTCCGAAAATTGGGTTGTTTGAACCCTAAAATCTTCAGCCGGGAGGCCGTGGCTGGTTGAGAATATTGGCGGAGAATTGAACTTGAAGAAAAGGAGTTTGATTTGGAGCAAAATTCAACTTGGGATTTTGAGTTGGAAGTTTGGGGAATCGATGAAAGGAAGTGTGGAGAATCGATGCTTTGTGTCCAAACACGTTAGGAAGGAAATTGATTTCTTGTGTAAGATTGAATAATGATTTCGATAAAGGAAAATAATCAAAGAGAAAGGAGATAATTTTAGCAACGAAGGGAGTTGATTTCTTATTTTCGTTCATGCACAAAAAATGAAAAGCATTAATATTTAAATGTGGCAAAGGAAATATGATGCGTATGTTCACATTGGCTTTTACATGACAATTTAATTTTGAACCGTCGTGAATTTGAGTTTTACATGAAGGTTCATTTTAAATTCCATTCCAAATTCGTAATCTCCAATATTAGAAGATAATTCTAGTGATTCTATGCAAAAACACCGTCTAACGAAGCCACTAATTGACATTCTTCCACTGGTGCCCAGCTACTGCTGAGATTTGAATTAATGATACTCCCTCCGTCTCATTTCAAACTGCAATTTAACTATTTATTTAGTCAACACTTCCTAACTGTGACTTTCAAATTGAATTGGTGTATAGATGTATATACTATTATTTAATACATTGTTAGATTCATTATAACGTATATTTTCTAAATATCAAAATTTTAAATAAAATTTCATTATCCTTAGTGAAAAATATTAAGGATCAAACATTTTTCAATTTACAATAAATAATCGAGAAAAAGGATTGATTTACTCGAACGGATAATTTACTTACCCTTCAATTTATGCAATTTTTATATGATTCATTCATTTATTACTTTTAGGTAAGGGTTTTGATATTTTTCTATCAAATCCATTTATCTTCTATATTTTTTAAAAATAAAATCTTACGTATAATGTTTAAATTGATAAACCTTATATATATATATATATTACTCCCTCTTTGCCACCTATATTTGAACTCTTACTTTTTTAAATATAAATATTATTGTATACATGAACAATAGTACTGTATATGATATTGTTGAATTCGCGTGTAATCTTTGATGAATTTATCATAATTATAAAAGAATAATATTTATAGTTGGAGTATATATTTTATAAAAAATAATAATTATAGTTAAATATATTTGATGGAGGCAGTCAAAAAGATACTCTCTTTATCCCAATTCATAGATATATTTTTTCACGGTTATCAAGAAACATGTTTGACCGTTAATATGTTTAACTACGTATAATAACCCCTAGTGGAAACAAGGGTCATCAAAGGCGGTTGACTCTTATCCCGGGGAACCGCGTTTAATGACCCTATTTCCACTAGTGAACGGTAAATAAAAATTTGATATTTAGAAACTAGTTACAACAAATCCAAAAATATCACATATGATAATATTATTGTTTATATATCTATTCAAATATGCGGTTAAAGTTTGTTAGTGACACTAGTAGACAAAGCTCCATTAAAGGCAGCGTTAGAAGGCGGTTTTATCAAAACCGTCTTTAATTAAGGTCCGAAAGCAGTTCCGAGTTTGATAATCCCTTTAAAGGCAGTTCTTGCTTTAATGGAAATCAATTGAAGGCGGTTCCGCCTTTAGAACCGCCAATAAAGGTTGTTCCGCCTTTAGAATCGCTTTTAATTGAGGTCCGAAAGCATTTTCAATTTTGGAAATGGCATTTTCGAGTTCAAAAAATGCTTTCGATTAAAGGCGATTCTAGTTCATAAATGGTATTTCCGAGTTCGAAAAAAAATTACTTGGTCAAATTTTCAGTTTACAAGCAGTTCTACATCTAGAAACGCCTTTAATGGGCTTGGCCTAACCCCACTTCATTTTCCCCCTTCTTTTCTTTTCCCTCCTTGGGGTTTTTAGCAATCGATCGACTTTCTTTCTTTAACCTTTTTTTCTCTCCGATCGTGCCTCCCTCCCATCTCTCCTCTCCGCCCCCTCCTCTTCTCTCTCTCCTCCAACCACTCTAGCACCGGATAGAGCTCAACCGCCGCCGCCTCTCATCTCTCTCCCGCTCCAGTGCCTCAACCACAGCCCAACCACATCTCTTTTCTCTCTCCCTCCAGCTCCCCCACCACATTATGGCCGTTTCTCTTCTCTCTCCCCCTCAAGCGCGTCCACCACAGCCGCCGAGTCGAGCTCCACAACATTTGGACCGAGCTCCGCTGCTACAGGGTTCTCCTCCACCTACTTGTTGTCGCACCACCGGAGAAGCCCTATGTTTCCGCCTGAGCTCCATCGCTGCCACCCTCCGCCATAGGAGATCGACGTCGCCGCTAAAGTTGTTGTTGTGTTTTGATTTAAATCGTTGTTGTGTTGATTGATGTTGTTGTTATGTTGATTGTTGTCATCAATTGATGTATTTTTTCTATTAGGACTCCAAATCCGATTTTGCACTGCCGGAAACCGATTTCCGAAAACTAATTTTTTGGAAGGTAAGAAAAAGTTTCCAAGTTCGGAAACTGTTTCTGATCCTATTAAAGGGGGTTATTTGAACCACCTTTGATCTATTTCAATCAAAGGTGCATTACTAAAAACTAAGGTTAATGTAACACTTTCCTTGCAACACCTATTTAAAATGTTACAATAGCTTATAAAGTGTTACTTAAACTTTTGAAAAGTGTTACCTAAATTTTAAAAAGTGTTACGCTAGGTCTAATGTAACATCACCTAAGTTAATAATATCAAAGTGTTACTTTAGCTCCTATTGTAACACACTTACCAGTTTACCTTAGGCGATGTTACATTAGATCTATTGTAACACTTTTTAAAATTAAGGTAACAATTTTCAATATTTATGTAACATTCTTCAAAGTTGCAAGTAACACTTTATAAGCTATTGTAACATTTTTAAATAAGTGTTGCAAAGGAAGTCTTACGATAGCTCTCATTTGTTATAGTGATTGATGTTTATTTTTATTCATTGCAACGAGATTCATATAAATTTGAAAGATTTTAGAATTTTATCATAATGTTTAAATAATTATGATTTGATTCTAGAAGTTATTTAAACAAATTTTTTCATGATTGATCTAATTGTTATAGTCAATCTGACGAGAGATTTTCTCATCGATCTATCCTCAAATACATTAAATAATTTCTAAGTACCAATATATCATGGAGAAAGTCTATTTTTTGACCAACTAACGGTTGGACAAATAAAAAAACCTCGTTTCAATAGCTAAAATGTAGCTATTTACATATTACGATACATTTTTAAAAAACTTAAAAAATAATTACTGAAATGTCATTGCAATAATTAAAAACAGACATGAAACCATCAAATTATTCACACCAATTATAAAATAACTCTGTTTAAATGTTAGTCGATATAAAATAAGACTATAAACATTATCCTGAGATATAGTAAATTATATATATCTGGAAAAAAAATTAAATCTAATATAAGTTATATACATATATATTTTTTAAAACACCACTTGTTATGGTGGGGTTTGGCGGACCCATGGCTGAATCTAATATAAATTATATAATTAGTAAACTAAGACCGATACAGTAGTCTAAAACCTAGTTAACCTGCAGTGGCGGAGAAACTAGATATTTTTTTCAAATTGACAAATATGTATTCTTTGTGCTATATAAAAAGTTCACACGTATGGAGTATCTGAGTTTCCTTGATATTCATTATATGATGAGTAAAAACATATTTTGTGAGTAAAAAGAGTAAGATAAAAGGTTTCAAAGTGAATTATTTTTTAAACCGTTCCCGGTATTTTAAAATTAAATTACTCAGACGTACTATATTTTCTAAATCGAGCAAAGTACATATCTAATAGTAAAAATTATAAAAATCCTATAGGGACATGAGTGTTATGTCTTGAATGATTACTTTTAAATTTAATAAATTACAATTCGCAAATTCGCAAATTCCAAACACGGACAAACACCCCTTCAAACCAAAAACAACAATTGATCATTTGGGGGAACCTGGCTTGGTCTTCTCCGACGAAGAAGCTGATAGATTGGAGGCTCCCCTGAAGCTCACGTTGATCGGCAAATTCTCTAGGGCCAGACCAACATTGGAGAAACTCCGTAAGGATTTCCTCACCGCTGGCTTCAAGGGAGGAGCCGACATCCATCTACTCGATTGGAGACAGGTTTTAATCTCTTTCTCTTTACAGGAAGATTACTATAGATGCTGGTTGCATAAGGTCTGGAACTTCGGTTCGTATTCAATCCGAATTCTCAAATGGGATCCAAACTTTAATCCAAATGCTGACTCCCCTATAATGCCTATATGGATAGCTTGCTACGGTCTTCCCCAACAGTTTTTTGATTATGATGTAATGATGAATATTGGAAGCTTAGTAGGCAGCCCTGTGAAGGTTGATCAGAGCACAATTAACAGAACTAGGCCACATGTTGGTAAAGTTTGTGTCGAGCTAGATATAACTAAATCAAATCCTTCTAGAGTTTGGCTTCAATATAGGGGAACCGGTTTTTGGCAAAGCTTAGAATATGAGAATGTTCCGGACTATTGTTCAAACTGTAATAAGATCGGCCATCCACACAATTCATGCAAGAACAGAGACAGTCAAAAAAGGGCTGAACCCTGGAGGCCAAATGACAAGAAAGTTGTTGTTTCAAGTATAGAAAATGAAACTAATCAAAGAATGGTTAATCAGGTTTACAGACCCCTTCCAAAAACCCAAAGTGTTAACCAAAAACCTCGGGCTGATAATGAAAAACAGAATGACATGGTTAGGGATAACAGAGAGGATCATGGGGTTCAGGTCTTACCAAATTCTGATGCTATTCTCACTTCAAAACACAGCCTGACCACAAATGCAGCAGATCCCTCTCACACCATGGAGGCTGGTCCCCCTGGTGTTAATCTTTCTACTAATGTGCTTACTGAGATTGCAGAGGCTGAACTGATTACACGGAATCCAGAAGGGACACAACCGAGTGCACAAAATGGACAGCAGGAGAACATCAATACGGACTTCAATCCTCAAACAGAACCAGAAAATAACCCAACAATAGAGGAGTCGTCAAAGGTAAGACCAGGTATTTTACAGCAGATTTCTTGCGAAGCTCCTGATCTCAAATGCCCTTTTCAGAAAGATGATATGCAGCTTATTACTAACATGAATTTAAGTCCTGAAACACAATGCTTTTCGACTGAAAATTCCACAAGTAATAGCATAGTCATTGAGGATATTATATCTGATCAGAATAGGTTCAATATGTTAATTTCTGAGGATAATGATACAGATACATCAGAGAACTTGGAGAACACCATTCAGGGCAAAAATCAAAAGAAAAATAAAAAGAAGGATTACGTAAGCTTACATAAAACTGTTTTAACAAGATCTCAAGTTGACTCTAAACAATTGATTTAATATGATAGGATCTTTTAACTTTTGTGTATGGAATGTTAGAGGGATAAAAAATGAAAAAACCCAGACTAAGGTTAAAAACATAAAAAGGAAAAACAGGACCCCTTTATTTGTTTTACTGGAACCAATGCTGAAATCTGACCAAATTCAATCTATTGCATGCAAACTAGGGTTCAACAAATACTTCAATGACCCAAGGGACAAAATTTGGATATTGTGGACTGATGATTTACACTTAAATATCCTATCTGTCCATGATCAATACATTCTGGCTGAAATAAAAGATCCATCTTCCTCCTCCTCATGGACTGCTGCTTTCATTTATGCTAGACACAATAGGTCTGCAAGATACCCTTTATGGTCTACCTTATCTCAACATTGTAATAGGCCTATAATGATGATTGGAGATTTTAATGTTGTTAGAGAACCTAGCGAGTACCTTGGGCAGTCATCACCTAATTTAAATAGCATGATTGATTTCAATGTCTTCATAGAAGAGAACCAACTAATTGAAGCTCCTACTTCAGGTAACCAGTTTACTTGGGCTGGGGTTAGGGAGTTAGGGAACGTTTGGGAAAGGTTAGATAGAGCATTGATCAACCTGGCTTTCTCAGAGCTATTTCCAAACACGAGTATTAGAGTTATGGCAAGACACCCATCAGATCATTCTCCTCTATTAGCTTCTGTGGTTAACTATTCCCTAGCCCCAAGCCCCAAAGCTTTTAAATTCCAATCTTGCTGGCTGCTACATGACAACTTCTTAGACATAGTGAAGAATAATTGGAATACACCTTCTACTGGCTTTGGAATGATAAATTTTTCACTTAAACTTAGAAGATTAAAGACTTCACTAAAAGAGTGGAACAAGAATGTCTTTGGGAATGTAGTGGATAGAGTCAAACAAGCAGAGGAACAAGTTCTGGAAATGGAATTAAGGCACCAACAAGAGGGAGATAGTGAGTCTAGGTCTGAACTTCATAGGGCACATGCTGAACTCACATTGGCTTTAAAAAGGGAGGAAACATTCTGGAAACAAAAGAGCAGAATAAAATGGCTAACACATGGTGATTCAAATACAAAAAAAATTCATGCTTCAGTAAGATCCAAACATGTTAGGCAAACAATTTCTGCGATAAAAAACTCTCAAGATCAGTGGATCCAAAACCCAGAGGAAATAGGGGCTGAAGCTGTTAGATTTTACAGCAATCTTTTAACTGATGAAAACACTGATGTAGATGGCAGGGCTGCTGAATCTATGCTCCAAAACATTCCCATTTTAGTCACTAATCAGATGAATGCAAATATCATGAGGCCTATTACAGCTGAAGAACTGAAGGACCTGGTTTTCAAAATGGATGGAGAATCGGCTCCAGGCCCGGATGGCTTTCAAGGTAAGTTCTATACTGCATGTTGGGATATCATACGTGATGATTTGATGTCTGCTGTGAATGAATTTCTGGCTGGAATTCCTATTCCAAGGGCTATAGCAGCAACCTTTATTGTCTTGATTCCAAAAAAAAAGGTTAATTCATCTTTCTCAGACTATAGACCAATAAGCCTCTCTAACTTTCTAAACAAAATATTCTCTAAGGTCTATACTGACAGAATTAAACCCTTACTGCCACAAATAATCTCACCTGAACAATCTGCCTTTGTTCAAGGAAGAGAATTAGCTGACAGTGTTCTACTCATGCAAGAAATGATACAATTTTTACATAACAAAAAGGGGGGATATAATTTATGTTTCAAACTTGACATGATGAAAGCTTTTGATAGAGTGTCTTGGTCTTTTTTAAACTCATTGCTTTTAAAAATTGGTTTCCATGGGCTTATAGTGAAAAACATTTTGGGAAACATAGCAGCAACATGCTTTTCAGTTTTGGTAAATGGCAAACCTTTTGGTTTCTTCAAAAC
>JAULKK010299215.1:0-12698 GCA_032355705.1 Rubia peregrina
ATTCAAAACAGCAGGGTGAAAGAAATGTACCGGAGGAAACTCGACCGAGAGCCACACCGGAGCTAGGGAGGATTCTTTGTCGTAATCAAATTGCTTGGTCCATTTGAGAATCCTCATTATGTTTCCTCCTAGCACAAGGCCGAACGTGATTCAAACATGAAGACTATCCATGGCCGCTATGTGAGCTTCTCCTTTGAATCTGATTGTCTGGAATTGCTTTCGAATGTACTCCATGGAAGGCCGTCCTCTGATGAATTTGCCAATCAATGCCTTAGAGAAGGGAAGAGCTAATTGATCAATCTCGTTTTCCGGGTACAAAACTGCAATCTCCCCCTTGAAATTATAATGTGGATGAAGTTCGATGGGGTGCAGACCGATTGGGTCAGATGTAGGTTGTTGCTGCTTTGGTTTATCCGCGAAGGAAGGTCAGTCGGTGGTGGTGTTCACCCACGGCGGCGGCTCCGCCATTCCGGCGTATGACTGTTACAGATAGATAGAGAAAAGGTTGAAGAGAGAGGTCAGAGAAAAAAATCACGCAAGAGGCAATTGAGGAATTGAATAATATATAGGGATATAAACTAAAGCCTAACATGAATATGATTCTAAAGTCTATAAGAAAACTACCACCTACTGTATAATCTAACTTGCAAGGAAACTAATTCTATAAGGTAACTACCTATATAACTTTTCCTACAAGGAAGGAATTTCTATTTCCTTATCAAGTTCTCGTGTAACCACCAATTCATTTTCTTCCCCCATCACCATCTACCCTCATTCTCCTCTATCATCATCTCTTCTATCACCACCACCAACTCATCTTCATTTACTCATTGTTCTCTTTTTCTTCGGTGTCTGAATCTGTAACACTTAGGTGGTGCCTTAATGGAGAACTTAAGTGTATGCAAATGAACCGCAACTAGCGGCAGTGGCGATCTCAATCCGGATGGAATCAAGAGGATTTATACTCCTTCAAATTTTTCAATGAAATGGATTGAGAGTTGAGGGTTTTAATTTCTAAAATTGATTGAAGGTTTTAGTCGATTGAGGGTTTTAATTGGGTGTTTTAATTTCCAAAATTGTTTCCTAATTGAAGTTTTAATTTTATTTTTATCAATTTGGTCGATGGTCGTGTGGTGGCTGGTTTAATTTTGTGCAAAAGGTGGTAGCTTTGTGGTTGTGCAATGGTGGTAATAACAGTAGCAGTAGGGGTGGTCGCGGTTGTGGTGATGGGTGGTAGATAAAGAAGAATAAAGGGTAACATTGGAATTTTACAATGCCATAATTTTCATTCCCTTTTCTCCCATTGCAAGAACCTTTGGGACAGAAGGATTACAAGATTTAACTTTAAAAAAAATACTTTATACAAAGGCAAAGTCTTGGGAAAGACTGTCTTTCCATAGGCTTATGGAAATATGAGGTTTAGTTAGCATAATAAAAGGTAAGATGTCTTAGTTACAATATTAAAAATTCATTATGCATCGTGTAGTAGTTATAAATTTTATAACCCAATTCATGAAACCCAAAAAATTTATCTGCATTTCTTCTAATTTTCACTTTAAACCATGTTATTTCCATGGCTTATGGAAATACCATCTTTCAAGAGACCAACTCTTATATAAATTCCAAAAAAATAGTTCCTAATTAAATAAATGCGGTGTATATATTTAAAAATAAAGAGGACTATCCATAATTTAAAGCCAGGCTACCTATCATGAGACCTACTCTCATTATTAAAAGGTATGAATTTCAAAAACATACTTTCATTAGTTTTTTTAAAATAAAAAATGCTAATTATCGACAATAATTTTAGTTGAACTCATCAATAGCTATAAGGGTAAAATAATAAATCAAATCATGAACAATAAAAAAATGAATGAACTGTCAATATTATTGATACACAAAAAAAAATAGATCGGCTTAACATTAGACGAGGTTATTTTATAATTGATGTATCTAATTGGATGATCATTTGATGTTGATTTTATACATTGCAATGAGGTTCTTATCATTTCTAAAAAGAACTTTTAAATGTATTGTACTGTTTAAATAATTATATTTTGACACTAAAAGTTATTGAAATGGATTTTTAATGATTGATCTAACCATTAATCGATGTAACGAGAAACTTTTCCTTAAATATAATAGTTAATTCATTTAATAAAAAATTATTATTTAGTTTAGATGATCTTTATAAATATCTTAACATGCACAATTTTTGTTTTAAACTGACTAACTGTTAGACATGCTCATTATATGAATAACAGAATTTGTAACTGGAATGGAGTTTTTTTTTAAATGAAAATAATTTGAATGACTATTAATGCAATTATCATAAGGATTAAATCCATTTTTATCTCTCTTCTCTCTCTTTTCTTGCTTCATCATCATTGATGCAGGGTGAATGGCGGCAAAAATTGAAGAAATAATGGATCGCTGCAAAGGTCCCACACGATTTTGAGCATAAATTTTGCGTCCAGAGTCTAAATCTGGCAAGGATGCTTTTTGGCCATTTGAGTTGTTTAAGGCCTCAAAATGGCAATTTACTGTTTTTGAGAGTTTTCGATTTTTTTTATTTCGTAATTTCCATTTTTATCATTCTAGTGTTTCATTATAGTATTTAGAGACTTCTTGTATTATTCCGAAATTTTATCTTTCATAATAATATTTTTCGAGAATATTTTCTCTCTGGTGGACTCCAGAACCAAAACCTAGGGTCTGTGCTTAAAACCCTTCATTGTTGTTCAAGATTCGTGTTTGTGGATCTCTTTTTGATATTCTCATTGCGTCAATCATCATCAACATCTTCTTCTTCTTCGATTCATTCCATTTTTCTTCAATTTTTTCAACCTTGACTGTAGGATTCGCTCAATTTTATGATATTTGGTCGCGTGATTTATCCTCTCTGTTTGTTTACTTCTTCTTATTTAATAATTTTCAATTTTTACCCTAGTTTTTTTAGATCTTCTTGATATAGATATGAAATCGATCGATTTTAAAGGAAATCATGATGTTTTTTAGATTATAATTTTTATATTGAGATTTGGTTGGGTTTGGTCGAAACAATTGTTGTACAATGTGTTTTTTTGTTGAAGATGAGAAGGAAAGTTTTTTCACTTTTTTCTGCAGATTTTATGCAATTTTAATTTCAGTGTATGACATTTTATTACAGTAATGATGTTTAGTGCATTTTAGTCGATGTTTATACGTATATATCAGCTTTGTTGATGTTTACATGTATTTTGTTGAGTTTTATTTTGTTGTTGTTTCAGTTCCCTTGACAATCAGCTAATAATGATGATGTTTCAGACTTTTATCATTAATTTAATTTTCTAAGGCTGAGTCAAACTAATGTTGGATGAAGTTCAACGGATGGGAAAGGTCAAACATAGAAGAATTGGATTGTTTGATATTAGTGTATTTAGAAAGATCTATGAAGTGTTTGTTCTAATTTTGGAATGAATGATATTATGTTGATGTCATTTTTTTTGTTGAGAAATGCATGTATTATGATGAGTTCTTAATGTTATAGTTGTCTGATCCGTTTGTAAAGAAAACAATGTTGAAGTTTTTTCGTTTTCAAAATAAGAGTTATGCATACTTCTGTTTTATAGTTGATGTTAGTCTACCGGGTTGATGTTTTATATAGATTCTATTGAGGGTCTTTCTTTGCCCATACACAAATTAGAGAATGATTATAAACTTTTTTTTTAGAAAAATCCCTTAAATTTTGTTAACCTTTTAAAAAAACTCAAAAATAAAATAATTACAAAAAGTATACCCCATATCTATTCACCACTTTATGTTATTTATGTTTTAATCCCTGAACTGGCCGTTAATCGGTTTAACATGAGAATTTCTCCTTAACATGATACTTATAAAATAATATTATTAATTAATTTTATTATGAATTAAAAATGAATGAATTTCGTCAAATGTAATTTTGTCCTGTTTATAATCTTATATTAGTCAAACCTAAATCTTACGAGAAAGTCTCAGAATAATAGTTAGAACAATTATGAAAAATATCATTTCAATAACTTTTAGAGTCAAATTATAATTATTTATACATTGCGATATATTTTAAAAGTTTTTCAAAGTTATCTGAAACTCATTGTAATAAATAAAAAAACAAACATTAAATCACCACATTAGTTACATCAATTATAAAAGTGTCTCGTCTTAGTTCAAGTTCAACAACTTCTTTATAATGGAGATTTTGATTGATTTTAGAGATTTTATACACTATTTTAACTCCAACAGATTCTCCATATAACTCCCTCTCCTTGTCTCAACCCTCCTATATCTCTCCCTAAGAACCTTACTTTTTTCCTTCAATCTTCCTTTCCTCATCTTCCCATCATGGGAAGATGGGAAAACAACAATTTATTTTTAATTGATGTTGGCATTTATTTCCACACATTAGTTTTTTTTACCTGATCAATTAGATCATTGTGCTCATGATAATATCTCAATTTAATTGTTCACATCAATGATTGTTCTCGATATGCTTGTATATACTGTGTATTCATAATTCTTTTCGTCTTTTTATCTTAAGGTTTTTATTAATTTGGATATGTCATATGTGTGTTTTTTAAGGTGTTTAGACTTTGAACAATACATATCGTTGTTGGATCAAGTGGTGTTAGAGCTGTAGAAGATCCCTATTTGATGCAGAGCTATTGATGTGTGATACGCTTTTCACATGAAGCGAGTTAATATCCCAAGGTAAATGTTACACTTTATATTGAGTTTCTAATTTGTAATAGTACAAACGATCGGTCTGGTTGACTTGTAGTTTAGATATTCTTGCAATATGTTGTTTCTAGAGGCTAGTTAGGTTGGATGTCAATTTCACTTTTTGTAATTGTTGTTGAGCGGTTTTCCCAACATTTTTTAATGACTGTTTTAAAATAAAAGAATCAAATTCTCCATCTCATTCTCTAACATAGAGATTTTGATAAAAGAGAATATTTGGTTCTCTATATTGATATATATAGAGAGAGGGAAAAAAAGCTTTGAAAATTAAATATTTAATGTATTCATTAATTTAATACCTGAACTTTAATGGTAATTTTATATTTATACCAAAATCATCCAAATCTAAATTAATGAAATATTCAATTCTTTTTTAATCAGTACATAAATTTGAACCCTTGAAACATCCAGATACTTCTTTTCTTTTTTTCTTTATTTGAATGATCGATTTTTAAATTGTCATGGTATTTTAAACTTATAATTCTCAAATAGTAATTAACATGAATCACGCCAGAAATTTGATATTAGGAATTTATTTATTGTCTTCTTTAGTCACTTGATCAGAAATAATGAAATAAAAAAGGTTGTGGTTTGAACTTCGGCCTCTTTAATATTTCGGTTCAAGTAATTGTCTTATTTTTCTAAATCGTAGAAAAAAAAACTCACTTTGATGACTTTAATGAATTAAACTGTCGTAATTTTAAATTTTAATTTAATAAATAAGTATTTATAAAATATTTAATATTAATTATTCTTTACAAATGAACTAATAATATTTGCCATTTTCCTAATATTCTTCAAGTAAATATTTTTGTAGCACAAAGTCTTGTTTTACACATACTAACCATTAGATGGTGTCCTTTTATAATTAGTGCACTAATGAGGTGATTTCATTATTGCAACGAAACTCGTATAACTTTGATTATTTTTTTAAAATGTATTGCACTATATAATAATTTTAATTTGACATTGAAAGTTATTGGAACAAAAAAATTCATGATTGGTCTATCAGGATTTCTCTTTTTGTAGAGTAATTAAAACTAAGTATTCTCTCTATCTCATTTCAAGCTGCAGTTTAACTATTCATCTAGCCAAAACTTCTTAACTTTGACCGTAAAATTGAATCAGTATATAAGTATAAATACTATTGCGTGATACATTGTTAGATTACAGCATGCCTTTTCAAAGTATCAAATTTTCACAAGTTTTAATTATCCTTAATGAAGGATATTATGGATCAAACATTTTTCAAGTCAATTGTTATAAGTCAAAGAGTTTGTCTCTTGAAAGACGGTATTTCCATAAGTTATGAAAATACCAAGGTTTAAACTGCAAATCAGAAGAAATTAAGATAAAAAATTTGGGTTGCTTTAAACGAGTAATAAACTTATAACTACTGCACGTTGCATAATAAATTTTTAATATTGCAACTGAATCCTTTTATATTTCTATAATTCTAATTCAACATGTATGGAAAGAGGGTCTTTTCCAAAACTTTACCAAAGTCAATAGGTGAATCTTGAAATGAGACGGATGGAGTATTTATTTAAATAACAAAGTAATCGTTATTGTGAAATAAATGTCAAAATCTGCAAAATAAATAGTTTGTTGGAGGTAGAGCAAAAACAATATAAAGAATATGTCAATATGAGTTTTGGATCTATATTTTGAATAAATTTTGGAGAACTTGTTGAACTTGCTTTAATTATTAGACGGTCTAAAACAAGAATTTTGAAATTTTTGAAAGATAGTTTGGCATTAAACCTTTTAAATATTAGAGATAAATACTCCCTCAATTTCATTGTGTTTGACACCACTATAACATAAAAGGGCTATTGGGATGCTTTTTTGATAGGACGCTTCAAAAAAGCATCCCATAAACGACCCGTTATCGCGAGTCCCTATAGATCGTGGGTCGCTATATTAAGCGACCCTATAGAGAAAATGTAGGGTTTTTCTATGCGTCCTATTATATTCGTTTGGGTCATTTTTTTTTGTAATTTACAATTGTATATTGGGTCACTTTTTGCATCCTAAAATTAACATATTGGGTCACTTTTTTGTGATCTAAAATTATGTATTGGGTCTTTTTTTTGTGATTTTATAATTGCACATAGGGTCCACTATAAAAAAAAACTTTCAGTTGTGACACTTATTTGGACTATTCGTGACACTTAAAAACATCGCTAAAATGATTAGTGACGCTTTGTGGAATTGTCTCTATTCAGCGTGTCACTAAAATACTGTGACACATTAACCTGTTGTTATATTTTTGTGACACTTTAACACGCAGCTCAACTTCGGGAAATGAGTGTAGCTGCAAGTACGTCAAAATGAGTGTAACAATTGAAAGCTTTGCTGCAATAAGCTACATTTGGAGGCATCGCAAAACGTATTTTGAGCATAAAAAAGAATTTTCACTAGTTACAATACAACCTACCAAAATTACATCATTTACAATTTAGTACACCTATTTCCAATATTTGCAATTTAGCATATCAACTTTCAATTAATAATCGACCCGCATATTTTCACTAACTTCAACTAAAGTCCCTATCAACCTAATTTCACTTAACTTCACCCAAAGTCCCTATCAACCTAATTCCACTTAACTTCACCCAAAGTCCCAAGAAAGACAATAACCATAACAATAAAAACTAACATCAAAATGATCAGAATCCTATGCTAAGGCCATGAAACATCAATACCTGTGGAAGAATGCACAAATTCTTTACAATTAAGCTGTTCAGTTCAATTAAGCACGTTGAGATCCAAGAGAGGTACCTTCTGAGCCCCTAGAGAAGACGGTTGGACAGTATCACCTTGAATCGGCTACCACTCACCTTAGCCTTTGTACTAAATCTAAATCACATCCTCACATGGAATCGACCGGTAAATGGTGTCAAGATCCCTCGCTAGATTAGGAACTAATGCCTATTTAGGAGTCCTAAGCAGTATCAAACAAGAACACACCACCACATTAGCTTAAACAGAACAACCATAATCAATAAATCAGTCTCCTAACAAAAAAACACCGAATAAAACTGAACAATCATCCTAAAAAAGTCATTTCAATACCAAATATGAACATCTCACGTCAATTTTTCACAGATAAATTCCTCCAAACAAATTTCAACAGTAAAACAAACTAAAACACTTTCAAATACCAGACTAATGACAGCTTCTGAGGAATCAATATGTAATTAACGCCTCCGTGAAACAAAATGAGACATGTCTGGATTCCATTCATCAATCCCGGATAGTACTCGAAGATGTTAAATTTCTACAGAGTGAAAAGCCTTCCGGGGCAGATCTTTTCGTGATAACCGAGGGTTTTATCATCCAAGAGAAACTCCCTCTTCACTACTCTCTATTCTACATCATTCTGGAAACCACAAACATGCACAAATAAACAAACTCTGCAAAAATCAAAAGTCACAAAAATAATCAACATGAAGACTAAGATCAGACCCAAAAAAACCAAAAAAGAATGAACAGAAACTTGGAAGAAGTTGAACCGACCTTTGAACAAGTCGTTTCGGAACACAAGCCCCTTGAGGAGGTAAGGGGAAGCTTGTGCTGATTGACCAACTTGGCTATGAAAAAGTAACGTGAATTAGCAATCATCGACATCAATTATGTGACTATATATGAATCATATCTTTCCATTTCGCTTACATCTTTAGCAAGAAGCTCTTCAATGTTAATATCCAACCTAGGATTTACTATTGCCAGCTTCAAATATAGGAAAGGCAAGGAAAATATAATGAACTGTCTGATCTCCCAATAGGCTCCAAGCAAGCAAAACATAAACATGGACAAAAGAACTCAGAACTGCTTCACTTTCCAAACCATGAAGCTATCTGCTTTCTCAAATAGGTAAATTAGAGATTCACTTATCATTTCTTCACAAATTCGAAGAAAATACATTTAGCACCAACCGGGTATAAAACATAAAATTGAGGTTTTTTTTGGAAAAATCAAGAGATGTCAATCTTTATAGTATAGAGATGCAAATTTCAATAATATGGAAACAATTAGAATGAGAATATATATATATATACACACACACACACACCATGAGAGACATAATAAAAGGCAAACAGTAGCACATAGAAGTACAGGAGATGGAACATAAATTGAACCAAACTAAACTTGCCTCAAATTAGCGTTGTAGGGATTGAACATAGTTGATAATTCCATCAAGTATTACTGATTAGCCAATAACCTGTAAAAATGTCAAAACTTTCTTGCAATACTAAATATTAAATACTATGAAATAGAAAGATAAAGGTCTTACAACATTCACAACCTTGCTGCAACCGGGGATGGTATATTAGATCCCTTAAATTACAAACCCACTTGGAAAATTCCTTGCGCCAGGTGCTAATGCTCTTAGGCTAATCAACTTTGTGAGAACTTGGAAAATTTTACATCCATTTGTTTAACAAGTGAAATTTATAGAAGATTCTTTAAATCGGGGTTGAGTTTTACGAAGAAGAAAAAACTCAGGGATCAATACGATGTCAACCAAACTGCAGAACCTGCTGCATCTTAACAGAAGAATGACTAAGTATTAAATTGGCGTCCAAGCGAGTTTCAAAACATGTAGAAGATGTGAGAGTTTGGTTCTTAAGCAAATGTCACACCAAGTAACAACAACAATCCATCTCTACCACCAACCTCCAAATGAAAACATGCCGACTAACCTTTTCAACTCACCACAAGTCCAACACAAAATTACTTACTGACAAACCAAATGTAGCAGTACTCTTACTCTATGACATAACAGAGGATCATATCAACAGAAACACACAAACAAAATTGCTAACAATGAAAGTTTTGGAACAAAAGTCTAGCAGCAAATTCATAATAACAGTGAAAACATAAACAATATAAAGACAGAAGATATATGTAAAATACTTAAAGACAAGCTTAAGGTAAAGTATGATCTTTTCCCAAAAAGAAACACTCACTTAACCCTATCAAAATTGAGTCCCATCTGTTTCCGTCCATCCTCCCCTGCACATTGCAATAGTACTCCCGTGATACTAATTAATTCTTTCACCTAATTAAAAAAATGGAAATCATGCAAATAACCAAAACATTACTATTATACGGCAAGAAGCAAGGAAAATACACTTCATATATCCTTACAAGAGAAGTAAATGAAAACCTACACTGAGGCTGATCAATCAAATTTACTTTCTCCCCTTTCTTCATAGTCTTCACTGCTTTTGGCAATGCGGGTCAAAATGACCTTAAAAGGCAAGCATAGTCAACAGTGGCAAAACAATATTAACAAGGAGTTGAAACCAACATTCTAAAATTACAATCCTTGACATAAAACTCCAACCCCTTTTCAGGCATTTTTGCACAGGCTCCATTATCCATCATTGCAGTATACTTCACTGGCAGAAACACCAATTGCCATTTTTCACAAATAAATTATTATACATGCATCAGTTCATGTATAACTCATTAACTCCCATTTACCTCTAATTTCATCCAAGTCACTGTAAGGTTCTATATGTTCTTCCCCCTTCTCCAAAACCTTCTTAATAATTCCACCATCCTTGCAAACATCAATGAGTGCGAGCCACGATACGAATTTGACTTCAAGAAGGATAGTAGAAATCGGAAGAACTCCATCAGTGCCCTCTGCTCCATACCCGAGTTCTAAAGGCACTGTGAACAAGTTCTTGAACAAGTTGATAAATCAACCCCACACTATGGTACATTTCCCAAGTAACTGTTAATCTCACATTACATGATAATATCCAAGTCGGCCCCGCACAGAAAAGACTTACGTAATAACGGAAGGCCGAGCCAACTTCAATACTCTACAAAACTTCTTCATTTGATTCAGCCGAGACCTTGTTCTCTCTTTCCCCTTGCACACCTGAACACACAAGATTAAACTAAAAGGAAGATTTTAAACGAACGTGGAATCAACTACACCCCGCACTTTACCTGCCATAGTAGGGAATTGCTTGCAGTATTTAACGACTATTTGTCTTATTCCATCGATTCATACTGACCTCAAGTTTCTCAAGGAAATTTTTGACATGGGCACTCTAACCTACAGGATCAGGAAAATGAGGGAATAGAGCTTGCTAAAGAAATTTCACACTTTTGCTTGCTAAAGAAATTTCCCATATAATTGCAGAAAACATAGAGAACACGCAACATAAGCGCACACACATCACAAATAACAGAGCAACAACACACACTCACAACAAATACACACAGCTCACACACCACTAACATCACACACATCAAGCGCACATATAGCAAAATCACACAAAAACACGAAATTGAAGCATGATATTGAGCTAGCAGCGGTAAATTAAAGCACGAATTGCAAGTTCATTACCATGAAATTAGTTCAGAACTTTCAAATCAAATCCACTGTAGAAGATTTCAAATTACAGCCTCATGAAGGCAGCGCTCGGCAGTGGCGCCACCATAGGTAGAGTCGGCGAATCCAACAGCTAGGTTTTCTCTGGTAGTGCGACACCTTCAGCGCTATACCTCCAGGCTACGTTTTCTCCTGTTAGCTCATGACTTTCTCACACCTCAGCCTATCGCGACTCCTCAACTTCTTAAGCGGCGCCAACGATCACTCCTCCTCATCCCCGTTGAAATCATCACCGCCTCCGATTTGAGTCGAATTTACAGACACGGCAGGCTGAGGCGTTATCGCGATGCAGAGAATCGGAGTTGGGAAACTCATCCACATCGCCAATCCTGTCTCCGGTGGTGGATATGCGGTTTTTTATCAGGCGACGGTTGTGCTCAGCGGTTTTCGATCAGGCGATGGTTGTGCTCAGCGGTTTTTGCAGAGCAATCGATGAAGACGGAAGAAAATAAAATGAAAATTTTGAATGTTATTAATATTTATATATTTTTCTATAATTACACAGTAGATCCCTAAATTTA
The DNA here is from genome assembly GCA_032355705.1 of Rubia peregrina. Taxonomy (NCBI): domain Eukaryota; kingdom Viridiplantae; phylum Streptophyta; class Magnoliopsida; order Gentianales; family Rubiaceae; genus Rubia; species Rubia peregrina. Next base: position 11,698 of record JAULKK010299215.1, read on the forward strand.
TTAAGTAGCATATTTTCAAAATTCCCACCTCGATGTATTTATTAGCATTTTTCAATAAATTTATATATTAGGACGTTTAATTTATAAGTGTCATAATATATGTCTATTAGGACACTTATATGTGTCTTAATAGGTTTTATATTGGGTCACTTTGTAATGTCCTAATTATATATATATATATATATATATTGAGACGTTTAATTTATAAGTGTCCTAATATATATCTATTAGGATGCTTATAAATGTCCCAATGTTTTTTATTATATTGGGTCGCTTTGTAATGTCCTAATTTCATATATATTAGGACTCTTTCAACATGTGTCGCACAACTTTGAGACATTTAATTCACAAGCGTCCTAATATACATTTATTGGGATGCTTTTTTTGTATAAGCGTCCCTATATAAGCGTCATTTTAGCCCTTTTGTGTTGTAGTGTATGTTTCATGTCTAAAGTTTAAATTGACTAAAACAAGACTATGTGAAAAAGATATCCTATGTTTAGGATATTAGTGATTAATCTCCCATTTTACCGCAAGAGGGTAGCATGGGAGACATATATATTGTTCTCTAAAATATATATGCGCTTCAGTTCAATTCAGTTTAATTTAGTTCGGTGAAAATTTAATGACTAAATTATTTTTTTGGTCCCCTATTGAAATACCATCTTTTGGTCCCCAGGGGCAAAACAGCGTATATTCAGCAACCAACAAATACAAAATGATTTGGTTGGTCCCCAAATGTATTTTCAGGTAAACCGGAAATATTTTTCTATATATGAAGAGGTATTTTAATAATTTTACTAATTAAAAAATCATTTTAAAAACCTTTCCTTTTTTGACAAAATTGGTGCCACCCCTCAGCCCAAGTCTCAACCGTCGCCACCCCTCAGCCGTCAGCTCCGCCATCCAGATCGTGCCACCCCTTGGTCGCGTCAGCTACGCTACTAGAGCTCAAGCTCACAGCGAGTCCACACCTACGCCATCGTTCAGCTTCACCCTAC
>JAULKK010299244.1:0-12696 GCA_032355705.1 Rubia peregrina
CCTAGCACAAGTTGTTCTCTGCACAATTTTTTTATGGTCCATCATATTTTTATTTATTTTAATAAGCTTAAATCGGCACATTAGAAAAGTGAAGTATGCATGGATTCAAAAGCACATACTCATTATTATGTATATGTACCATAACGCTAAGCCATATAAAGATATATCAATAAATAATTGATATGTGTGTATATATGTATACATATTTTTGCAAAATTTAACAAAAAAAATTAAGTTTGTGTAATCGATATGCATCCTGAATCCCGACTCTCAAGTTCAAGCTGTTAAAGCCCTAGTTACTGACAATGAATGGAATAATAAAAAATCCAAAATCCAAGCCCTCATCTTCCGCACTATCACCTCCGCTGTGGGTCGAGCTGTCGTGGGAAATAATGGTGGACATACTGCACGAGCTAGGCGCGGGGGAAATATGGGGAAATGAACATAATGTGTTCATCACTAGGCAAAGTGTGTGCAAGAAATCTTCCAAGTGGTGGAAGATTCACATGTCTCATGATTCCATACACCATTTATATTTTAAAATCATGTGCCCCACGCAATGGGTGGTAGCCAAGGACCATTGTTGGATATTAGTCTTTCCAGTTTCAAGTTTGATTCGTTTCTGAAACTTACCGTTGGAGGATAAAGGGAGCTTGGGGGCCCTTCACTTGAATCTGGTCACAATATCACAGGAAAAGGTCTAGCGGAAACAACTAAAATCTTATCTTTGTTGGAAGAAATGAGCCTTACTATTATCCCAATTGATGCTAAACATATAGATTTTGTAGGAAATTTGATACTGAGACAGTACGTGTTGCAAAAACCACGTCTCAACCGCCCAGAATATGTGTACACACAAGAACATGCACAATTTTCTAAAGCATTCAAAAATTATTTTTTCAAAGAATTTCTCTTCCTAAATAATGTTATTTCTATTTTTAAAAGAATAACCATAAATAACACGTTGTCAATTAAAATTTCCAATAGAAGTTTTGCACTTATGAAGGTTTGATTAATTGTCTGCACAAGCTATCCTAGTGCAAGTTATTCTCTGCACAATTTTTTATGGCCCAACATATTGTTTTTATTAAGTTAAATAGGCACTTTAAAAAATAAAAGTATGTATGGATTCTAATGCACATACCCATTAATATGTATATGTACAATAACGCTAAGTCATATAAAGATATATCGATAAATATTGATATGTGTATATATATATATATGTATATATTTTTTTGCAAAATTCAACAAAAAAAATTAAGATTGTGTAATCGCTATGCATCCTGAATCCCGACTCTCAAGTCCAAACTGCTAAAGCCCTAGATACTGATGATGGTGGGAATAATAAAAAAAATCAAAAATCCAATCCCTCATCTTCGATACTGTCGCCTCTGCCATGGGTAGAGCTGTCGAGGGACATAACGGTGGACATACAGCACATGCTAGGCTCGGCAGAAATACGGGAAAATGCACATAATGTGTTCATCACTTGGCAAAGTGTGTGCAAGAAATCTTCCATGTGATGGAAGATTCACATGTCTCACGATTCCAGACACCATTTTTATTTAAAATCAAATACCCCATGCGATGGGTGGTAGCCAGGGACCATTGTTGGATATTAGTCTTCCTGGTTTAAAGTTGGATTCGCTTCTGAAACTTACTGCTGGAGGATAAAGGTTGCTTTGGGGCCCTTCACTTTAATTTTGTCATGATGTCATAGAAAAAGGTCTAGCGGAAACAACTAAAATCTTATCTTTGTTGGAAGAGATGCGCCTTACACTTATCTCAATTGATGCTAAATATATATATATTTGATAGCAAATTTGATACTGAGACACTAGCTATTGCAAAAACCATGTCTGAACTGCACAATCTCCATCTTCCGAGTAATCGGATGCATAACCATGACCTAATAGACATTCTTGTGGGAAATTGCATAATGTTTTCTTTTTACAAGGAAAGGTGTATGGATGGAAAAACATATGTAGGAATAATAAAAAGATATTATGTGATCATTTAGAAAAGAGGTATTATCTTTTTAATCGTTTAAAACATTTTAAGGTATGTATGTGCCACTCACACTCGTCCACAAAATTTAAATTTTAATATTTTTAATTCACAAAAATTAATTGTGATAGTCACACTACAGTTCTATGTATTATGAGATATATTTTACCACATAAAATGATTTTTGGGTTAACTCGCATGTGTGTGCTTATACCATTAGCACTAGCATACATTAACATGCACGCTCAATGAAAAAGAATTAATTAAAATTTTGTTTATGTTTGTGACACACTCATCAAAGCTTGACCTAATGTCATACACGAAGTTTAAACTTGACAAAGAGACTAAGAATTAAACACCAAATTTAATGAGTGTGTTAAAATTTACAAAGGTACTAAAAATTAAGAAAGATAAATATGAACAGACTCGCAAGGACGTGCAGAATATGTGTACGCGCAAGAACATGCACAATTTTCCAAAGTATTCAACAATTATTTTTTAAAAGAGTTTCTCTTCCTAAATAAAATTATTTCTATTTTAAAATAATAACCATAAATAACACATTGTCAATTAAGATTTCCAATAGAAGGTTTGCATTTATGAAGGTTTGATTAATTCTTTGCACAAGATATTCTCTGCACAAATTTTTTGTAGCCCAACATAATTTTATTTATTTTATAAGCTTAAATCGGCACTTTAGAGAAGAAAAGTATGCATGGATTCTAAAGTACATACTCATTAATATGCATATGTACGATAATGCTAAGTCATATAAAGATATATCGATAAATAATTGATATGTGTATATATGCATATATATTTTTGTAAAAATTAACAAAAAATTAAGATTGTGTAATCTCTATGCATCATGAATCCCGCCTCTCAACTCCAGACTGCTAAAGCCCTAGACACTAACAATGGTGGGAATAATGAAAAAGCCAAAATCCAAGCCCTCATTTTCGGCACTGTCGCCTCCACCATGGGTAGAGCTATCGTGGGACACAACGACGGACATACTGAATTGGCTAGGCGTGATGGAAATACTAGAAAATACACATAATGTGTTCATCACTTGGCAAAGTGTGTGTAATAAATCTTCCAAGTGGTGGAAGATTCACATGTTTCATGATACCAGACACCATTTTGATTTTAAAATCATGTGCCCCACGTGATGGGTGGTAGCCAGGGACCATTGTTGGATATTAGTCTTTCCGATTTCAAGTTGTATTCGCTTCTGAAACTTACTGTTGGAGGATAAAGGAGGCTATGAGGACCAAAACTTGAATAATGTCATGATATCACAGGAAAAGGTCTAGCGGAAACAACTAAAACTTATCTTTTTGGAAGAGATACACCTTACACTTTTCTCAATTGATGCTAAATATACTGAGACACTAGGTATTGCAAAAACCATCTCTCAACTGCACAATCTCCATCTTGTGAGTAATCGGATGCGTAATCAAGAGCTAGTAGTCATTCTTGTGGGAAATTTCATAATGTTTTCTTTTTACAAGGAAAGGTGTATGGATGGGAAAAAATGTGTAGGAATAAATAAAAATTTATTTTGTGATCATTTAGAAAAAAATATTGTCTTTTTTAATCGTTTAAATTTTTTTCGGTTATGCATGTGCCACTCACACTCGTCCACTAAATTTAATATTTTTAAGTCACAAAAACTAATTGTTATAGTCTCACTATAGTTTTATATATTATGAAATGTATAAACCACATAAAATGGTTTTTGGATCAACTCGCACATTTGTGTCTGTACACGATCAATGTCCAAGAATTAATTAAAATTGCATTTTTGTATGTAAAACACTCATCCGAGTTAGACCTAATTTAGATAGATGAAATTTAAAATTTTACAAAGAGACTAAGAATTTTAAAAAAAAATTAATAAGTGTGTTAAAATTTACAAAGAACTAAAATTAAAAAATTATAATATGCACAGACTCACACGGACATGCAAAGAATATGTGTATGCGCAAGAACATGCACAATTTTTCAAGCATTCAACAATTATTTTTTAAAGAGTTTCTCTTCCTAAATAACGTTATTTATATTTTCAAAAGAATAACCAATAATAACACTTTGTCAATTAAGATTTCCAGTAAAAAGTTTGCACTTATGAAGGTTTTATTATTTCTCCGTACAAGCTATTCTTTGCACAATTTATTCTTTGCACAATTTTTTTAAGGCCCAACATTAAAAACAATTATTAAGTTAAATAGGCACTTTAGAAAAGAAAAGTATGCATGGATTCTAATGCACATACTCATTAATATGTATATGTAAGATAACGCTAAGTCATATAAAGATATATCGCTAAATAATTGATATGTGTATATATGTATATATATATATACATTTTTGCAAAATTTAACAAAAAATTAAGTTTGTGTAATCACTACGCATCCCAAATCCCCTCTCTCAAGTCCAAACTGCTAAAGCCGTAGACACTGACAATGGTGGGAATAATAAAAAAACCAAAATCCAATCTCTCCTCTTCGGCACTATCGCCTCCGCCATGGGTAGAGCTATCGTGGGACATAACGGCGGACATACTGCACACTAGGCGCATCAGAAATACTAGAAAATTCACATAATGTGTTCATCACTTAGCAGAGTGTGTGCAAGAAATCTTCCAAGTGGTGGAAGATTCACATGTCTCATGATTCCAGACACCATTTTTATTTTAAAATCACGTGCCCCACACAATGGGTGGTAGCCAGGAACCATTGTTAGATATTAGTCTTTCCAATTTCAAGTTGGATTCGCTTCTGAAACTTACTGTTGGAGGATAAAGGGGGCTTTGGGGCACTTCACTTGAATTTTGTCATGATATCATAGGAAAAGGTCTAGCAAAAAAATAATATCTTATCTTTGTTGGAAAAGATGCGCCACACACTTATCTCAATTGATGCTTAATATATAGATTTGATATAAAAATTGATACTGACACACTAGGTATTGCAAAAACCATGTCTCAACTGCAAAATCTCCATCTTGCGAGTAATCAGATGCGTAACCAAGACCTAATAGACATTCTTGTGGGAAATTGCATAATGTTTTCTTTTTACAAGGAAAGGTGTATGTATGGAAAAAACATATGTAGGAATAAATAAAAGATATTATTTGATCATTTATTTGTAAAAAAAGTATTGTCTTTTTTAATCGCTTAAATTGTTTTAAAGTATGTAAGTGATGGTCACACTCGTCCACTAAATTTAAAATTTAATATTTTTAAGTCACAAAAACTAATTGTTTTAGTCTCACTACAGATCTATATATTATGAATTGTATAAAACCACATAAAATGGTTCTTGGGTCAACTCGCACGTGTGTGTTCTTACCATTAGCATTAGTATGCACTAACATGCATGATCAATGTCCAAGAATTAATTAAAATTGTGTTTATGTATGTAACACACTCATCAAAGTTAGACCTAATTTAGATACATGAAATTTAAAATTTTACAAAGAGGCTAAGAATTAAAAACAAATTTAATGAGTGTGTTAAAATTTACAAAGGAACTAAAATTAAAAAAATTATAAATATGCACAGACTCGCACAGACATGCAAAGAATATGTGTACGCGCAAGAACATGCACAATTTTCTAAAGCATTCAACAATTATTATTTTTAAAGAGTTTCTCTTCCTAAATAACGTTATTTCTATTTTTAAAAGAATAACCAATAATAACACTTTGTCTATTAAGATTTCCAGTAAAAGGTTTGCACTTATGAAGGTTTGATTAATTCTTTGTACAAGCTATCCTAGCACAAGTTATTCTTTGCACGATTTTTTTATGGCCCAACTTTAAAAAAATATTAAGTTAAATAGGCACTTTAAAAAAGAAAAGTATGCATGCATTCTAATGCACATACTCATTAATACGTATATGTAGGATAACGCTAAGTCATATAAAGATATATCGATAAATGGTTTATATGTGTATATAGAATCAGGATCATGTGAGAACGCCCATCTTAGGTGAGAACACTCATTTATGTGAGAACAAATTCTAGCCATTGATATAAAGCAATTTATGGCTGAGATGGGCAAAAATTTGCCTCACTACTGCCTAAACTCGCGGATTTGAACTCGAGTTATAAGAATTCGGATCCTAATAATTTTCTTTGATCACTCTTTCCATCCCAACATACTTGTCGATTCCAATCCGTCACCACCATATTTATGAAGCCAAGGTACCATGCCCACCGGAACCCACGAGATCCTTAACCTCTAAATCAAGCGAATCCATTTCCCCCTCCGATGAAAATCTCAATTCGGTCATCATCTCTGTAAGGTATCAGCTCTCTCCTATTCATTTTGACTTCGCGGAGTAAGGCACTAGAGGGGTGGGTGTATGTTCTTAGTTGGGTTTCTCTACATTTAGAAGTGGTGGTAGATTGTGCTTATGAATGGAAGAATTTATTGATTAGGTTATGAGAATTATATTGAATTGTAATGAAATTTCTGGTTTTGGGTACTGAATGGATACATCGCCATTACTTCTGCTCGTTTTTTACAATTTGATTTGTTTTTAATCCTGGAGAATTAAGTGATTATTAGATTATGTAGTTCACAAAGTGCATTGTTCATATTTTCATCTGTGTGTGTGGAATTTTTGTTTTCGTATGGCAACTAGTGGAACTTTCAGAGCTTAATTGTATATGTTTGGTTCCAGGGGTTGCAAAGATTCTGTACCGAGCAGAAAATTAAGTTGTCAAAAGTTTGTGAATTTTTTTGCTTGTTGTAAAGAGTGCAACCTTAATATTTTGATGTACATAGCATCCTAATTTTTTTGTTGTTGTAATTTCTCCACTCTCTTCTCTTATATTGGCTTATATAATTTAGCCAAGAAGCAGAGATTGAGGCAGCACAAGTATGTTTAAATGATTGAATATGAAATGATACACCAACTACCATGTCACTCGAAATGAGGTCTCTTTTTGTTATGGCTAAAGGCCCGAATTCTGTTGTTCTCATAAAAAAAATTCAAGATTGGTCATTTCTAGGAATGAGTTTTAATGGAAGTGTATTACATTTTCTAGAAGTGGATCAGTTCTAAAGATTATTTAGTGCAGGAATTTGTCGGGAAATACGAGCTGTTGAAGTACGTTTTAGATGTTTGTTCATCAAAGAAAGACGGGCAGTTTTCTCATTATGTGCCAGTACCTGTTGGGGCTGGTTCTCTGCGGGAATAAACTTACATATACTTTTAAAAAAACATAGCCTTAATTAGTATACTACCGAAACAAAAAAATCTATAAAATTGTGATCGCCCCATCTAAATAATTAATCTTTGATTATTAGAGCTGAATGTAACCAACGTATATGACAAGTTGCGAGTTTAACTGTAGGTGCTTCAAGTTCTGGTCGTAGGTGCTTCACTAATACTTCAAGTTATGAGTTTAAACGTAGGTTCTTTAAGCTCTAGTTATAAGTGCTTCTGTTGTAATTTGGAGGTGCTTCTAGTTCTGATTGTAGGTGCTTCACGAATACTTCAAGTTATGAGTTAAAAGTAGGCTTGTTAAGTTCTGGCTATAGGTGCTTCTGTTATAATTTGGAGGTGCTTTAGGTATAACTTCAAGGTGCTTCAAGTTCTAGTTGTAGGTGCTTCACTAATACTTCAAGTTATGAGTTTAAACGTTGGTTCTTTAAATTCTGGCTATAGGTGCTTCTGTTATAATTTGGACGTGCTTTAGTTATAGCTTCAAGGTTCTTCAAGTTATGCTTGTTGATACTTTGAGATATACTTGTTGGTGCTTCACTTAAAGTTCAAAGGTGCTTTAAGTTTTGCTTGTAGGTGCTTATGTTTTTAGGTGCTTTCATTGCAACTAGGAGGTGTTACAAGTATAATCCAGGGGTTATTGAAGTTAACTTGTAGGTGCTTTGTTTATACCTTAGATATTTTAAGTTTTGCTTGTAGGTGATTTAGTTTATGCTTTTATGTTCTTGAAGTTATTCTTGTGCTTCGAGTAATGCTTGCATGTGCTTCAACTTATATTTGTAGATGCTTCACTAATAAGTTGAAGTTGCTACAATATATATTTATAGGGGCTTCAAATTATACTTGTAGGTTCTTCCCTCACAACTTGGAGGTGTTGCAAGTATAATTAATAAGTGCTTTGAGTTTAACTTGTTGGTACTTGATGATTGACGACAAACTAAAACTCTCCAATTACTTATCCTGGACATTCTGCTCTTGTATATTAGGAAAAAGTAAACCTGAGGCCAATTTCTAATTGGAAGTTTTCGACTACCTTAAGGTTAATCCAGCTAGCTGCATATTTATTGATGACAAGAAGATGAATGTTGAAGGGGCAATTGAAGCTGGTCTCACTGGTATATTGTTCAAGAATGTGGATATGCTGCGCAGATATCAGTTGATTCTCAGTATTGACATTTCAGAATATGAGCACAGTTTTGTTCGTGATGCAGCTGAACTCAAGGATTAATTGCTCCACTTTTCTTCCTCTTCATTTGCGGGGGCGATCCCTTCCTCTCATTCCTTCTAAAGATTATATGCATTTGTTTATCCAACAAAAAAACTTGTTGGTTTTCAAGTTATGCATGTATATGCGTCACTAAATACTTGCAAGTGTTTCAATAAGTACGTGAGCATGCTTCAATCAGTTTTTAAGCAACATACTTAAGATGTGCTTTAAGTATAGGTTGAAGGTGCTTTACGTATAACTTGTAAGTGTTTTAATTTATATATGTAGGTGCTGGAGTCCAGCATAAATTGTAGGAACCTCAATTAAAAATTATAGGTTCTGCACTTATAACTTGTTGGTGCTTGAAGTTAAAATTGTTGGTGCTTCAAGTTAAAGTTGCAGATATTTCAAGTGTTGCTTATAACCTTGTTTCCACCCATTCTTAACCATCTCTTGAAGGTCACCCATCATGTGATTTTGGTCATGAGTGCCAGTACAAAAACAAATTCAAGCATTTAGAAATGAAAAATATGATTCCATGTTATCACGGTGTTGCTCACACAAAATGAACTATTTTTCCAAACAATGCTGTCATAATTAAACAGTTTATCAAAACAAGGCACTAACTGCTCCTGAATAATTTCCTCAGCAGGAAGATACTTCGAGTACTACATGCTACACTTTATTACTAGTAGATCTTCACAAAATAGATTCGTGTACTACATGCTACACTTTAACTCAAGTTGTGTAATGTTGTTATGCAGGAAAGACCATATTCGTGTTTTAGAGTATATGAATATGTCAGAAAAATTCATGGACAGATGTACTCCATTATGATCTCAGATATCTTCTCATAAATACCCCAAACTTGTGTGTTTTGGACAGAGCTTTCTGATACGATTCATTTCCTACTCGATTCTTCACGCAGACATAGCCAAGGCAGCAGTAATCTTCTCCATTAGGCCTTCCCCAGACTCTCCCCGATGATCTTTCATGCTGTACAAAAGAAGCCAACTCAATCAAAAATTCGCTTCAGGTTCTCACCATACTTTCGAGCCCCAAACCCAACATACCCCAAGTTGACAATTGGGTACATAATCACCTGCCGAGGGCCGCGGCACATTATATCCCCTCCTCCTTATATGCAAGGCAGTTATGCTCCCAAACATTCAAGTTGTGACTCAGGGACTAAGAGATTGTAATCAGTTCACCTTTGACAGAGCATGTAAGTATGCGAATGCTGTAGAGATAAAAGAGTATCAGTGGTCTTTCCGGCCTTTTTGTCCGAAACCATTTTTTCTTGCAACTTGAGTCCCTCCGAGTACTTGAAAAATACCATTCTCAAAACCTCAAGGATTCTCCTATGATATGAACGAACAAAAAACTAAATTAGTTTTTTAATATAAAAAAAATGGAACTACTACTAGTGTAACTCAAAAGGACACCCAACTATATTCATGGAATGACAACAGAAAAGAAAATGAATAATTTGCATAATTGGAATGAAAGAACTTTCTGTAGAGAAATGAAAAAACTTGTTGTAGATAAGGAACAATTTGGACAGTTTTCAGAACAAGACACTAATACCTTAGCTCCTTAAATCCCTCTGCAACTAACTCAATCAGATAATTTACACACAATGATAAAAATTATAAAGTACTTAAAAAACACAAAGAATAAACACAGACACAATCATTCACCACACTCCGTAGAAACACACATCACCGACACAAATTCTATCTCCGGCAGCGTGGCACATCAAAACACCGAATCGAAAAACAAACAAACATAATCAATCAAAATCCACGGGGTTTTAATACCTGTTATTCTTCCCCTCCTCCTCCCTTTGTCTTCTAAACTCTTACATAGAAGCCACCCCGCGGAGAGATCGATTAATACCCTACTGAAACAAGATTCGTCCAGTGGTAGAAAATATAGCAGGATAAAAGTCAGCAGCGAGATCCTTCTGGATTGTCATTTACACCGTTGAATCAGATCGTTAATCCTAGAAAGCTTGTTCATGGAGATATTGCACTTTCCGACGGATAATTACGGTGGAGAGGGAAGGAAATGACGTGAAATAAGTTTGAAGATATTTACGATACGGAGTATGATTTTTGGGTTTATAACCCAAGAATATGACCCGCGAGTTTAATCTCTCAAACATTTTATTCGACCACTTTAACCATTAGATTAAATGATCCAACAGCTTATATTTGTTCTCACATAAATGGATGTTCTCACATAAAAGAGTGTTCTCACCTGAACCCACCCCCATGTGTATATAGGTATATGTATGTGTATATATATACACATACATATTTATATACATAGATATATACATCTACATATATACACGACTAAATTGTTTTTTCCCCAAAATACCTTGTTTTATGTGTATACATGTATATGTATGTGTGTATATACACATACATATTTATATACATAGATATATACACATGTATATATACCTCTACATATATACATGACTAAATTATTATTTTTGTTCCCAAAATTTTATGTTTGACTATCTTTTGGTCCCCGAGAGCAAAATCACGTTTGTTTAGTACCCTACATATTCAAAGTGAAATTTTATGTCCCAAAAACCAGATTTTTTGGTGGTTCTCATTTTTGGTCCCTAATATATATTTTTTAAATATGAAAACCACCAAAAATCTGGTTTTGAGACCAAAATTTTACTTTGAATATGTAGGGTACTAAACAAACGTGATTTTGCTCTCATGGCCAAAAGATGTTGAAAGATGGTATTTGGGGATAAAAAAACAATTTAGTCTATACACATATAGAAGTGAACCCTAATATATATAGATTTATACACATGTATATACATCTATATTTATACACACATATGCATATACACATGTATATATGTATATGTATATACACATGTGTATATATATACATATATACCTGTGTATATATACATATATGTATATACGTGTTTGTATATATATATACATGTGTATACATGTGTTTGTATATATGTATATATATATGTACATTTGTGTGTGTATATGGGGAATGGTTCTATTAACACTCTTATTTGTACACCTATTTTAACACCAAATCTCAGCCATCCAATCTAACATGATCTCATGGTTGAGATTAATTTACTAAAAATAGATTAAGTGAATGAGTTTGATCATGTTAGATTGGATGATTGAGATTTGGTGTTAAAATAGGTGTACAAATAAGGGTGTCAATAGAACCCTTCCGTGCCTATTCCACTGATAAAGAAATGCAGGATGTTTGTCATCTGTATACAACTTGTATGACATTTTGCCATTAAGTTGAGACTTGTATATTTCCTCTATATGAAAGGATTAGGATAAAATCTATAAAATAGTGAATGACGAGATAATTTATTAAAAATGATAATTTATATAAAAAAAATTACCGTTAGCCGATAATCTCCCTTTGGTTCCCTCCGTGATCTAAGTTGATACATGACATGAAGAAACAATTTGTTTTTTTACTATTCTTTACTCTTCAGTAAGCTGACTAACTGGCCGTAACCTCAATTACAATTCTTAAGAATTTTTGTCCTTGATATGACAAGTTTTTGAATCTGCATGTTAATATATTTGTTAGAATGAATAAACTACTAGAAGTGCAAATTATAACACAACGTGTGTGAGAGAGTTGAGAGAAACCTTTGGTTGCGCCTTTAATGAAGGAATTACCAGAGTTGAGAGAAACCTTAGGGTGGTCCTTTTACCAAACCCGTAATTGTGGATGCTCCTCACCGTCTCGATAGCGGCAAGAGCTTATCGGATGTGGTTCTAAAATCTATCACGAAAAATATAACTAGTCATCCTCACCCCAGAACAAACAGAAGGAAATGAACAGTCACAAATGTCACAGAACAAACACAAAATTTTGCTTAATTGCGTATAATGAAACTAGTGAGAAAGAACATAAAAGAGCAGAACAAACACAAAATGTTGCTTAAATGTGTATAATGAAACTAGTGAGAAAGAACATAAAAGAGAATTACCATCGCATCAGATATTGTTCAAGTGGTTGAACGGAGGAAATGCGACGACGTGTCCGGAAGTGAACCCTAATGATGTATTATATATATATATATTGTACACATATACATATACACATGTATACAATATATACATACATATATATATATATACACTTATATACATAGTGTATATACATGTGCATAAACGTGTATATATATGTATATATACATTTGTGTGTAT
>JAULKK010299253.1:0-22851 GCA_032355705.1 Rubia peregrina
GTGGTGTGTGTGTGGGGGGGTAGGGGTGGGTGGTGTTTGAGAGTAAAAGAGGAGGACACGAGGTTGGGTTATGTTTAATTGGAATTTTGAGCAATGGTGGGTGGTGGAAGTGTTTTTTATTTTAATTTTTTTAACTCTGGGTATAATGGTCATTTTACCTATTTCTGACCAATTTGGCCGTTGACATTTCGATTAACAAAATCTTGGTTATTTGTTCACTTTTAGAGTTTACAAGGTCATTTTTGCACTTTCAACACTTTTCTCTACTTATAATACAAATTTTACTATAATTCATCTTTTCATTCTATCTCTTACTAATTTCCACGTCACTAATATCACTTTATAATATGAGTAACCCGAAGTTACATGACTTATCTCTCTCAAATCTCTAAAATGTCTTTTCTCTAAAAAATCTTCCCTCTGACTATTTCTCAACTACCGATAACGGCTATTTAATGCAGTAACTCTATGAGAATTTCATCAACCCTTTGCTGGTATGACAGCCCCACCACAAGGCTAGAGCCCGCCCTCTTACCTTTAATACCTCACGTACCCTAGAAACACTCTCAATCATCCTACACCAATCCCCAACTCTATCCACCTTCATCCTCTGCTCCAATTCAAAGGATAAACCACATGTATCTTCCCACAAGCTAAAATTGAAGAGATAGAAATCCCCTTCAACCACCCCATAATAGGAAAATTCTAAAGGGGAAGATCGGCACTTGAAGTGATCAGGAATGAAATGACGAAGATAGGTCTTCAAGCGGATTTCCATGTGTCTCTGGTGGATTCAAGACATGTCAGACTCACCTTCAACTAGGAAATTAATGGAATTTTTTTGGGAGTAAACCGGTATGGTATCGTGGAACTCACTCTATGTGTGTAATAAAATGGTCTGTAGATTTTGATCTTGATGAAGAACCGTCATTTGTTCCTATCCGGTTTAACATAGAATACCCCCCACCCATTATTTCCATCCAGTTACACTAAAAGAGATTGGGAATTCTACTGGTAAATTTATCCAAGTAGATACTCCAACAAGAAATTTGACCAGGTCCTCTATTACCCAGATGTGTGTTGAATTTGATCTAAGAAATCCACTTCCTAACAGGATTAGGTTGGGTTCAATTGCAAAAAAAAACAAATGGAACAACATAGTATATGAATCCAAACCTTTTAAATTTTTTACTTGCCTTAAACTGGGTCACTCTGACTCTTGCTTTAGAAAGAAGGTAAATGGGGGGAAAACATACTTCTAATCCAAACTCTACTCCTGTACTTAAAGACCAATCTTTCCCTACCACAAACAAGCAGGAAGACCCAGTAATTCACTTAGACAATGATACTGTCATACCCCATGAAGTACCAACCTATTCAACGGACATCAACAATCCAAAGGAGTCCCCCAAAAGCCACAATAATGGGACCAGGAAAAAATTTGAAGTGTGGAAGAAAAAAAGGTTCTTGGAGTATAGCTAGTTCATCAGGCCATACTCCTCTAGAAATAGAAAATGATTTGAGAAGCCAGTCATCAAACCAATTCCAAGATACAGTTTCAGATGAACTTCTATCTCAAAATCCAGAAGAACAAGACTCTGCACTAATTTCACATGATGAGGCTAACCTCATAGCAAACATCAAGGACACATCATGTTTCTTATGCTCACATCTCACCCACATTTAGGCTCTCATTTTTGCCTAGGCCGCCTTTTTGGGTTTTCAACCTATCCGGGCCCCCAATGTTGCCTAAATTGCCCTCTCACGTTTTCAACTTAGCAGGTTCATTTTTATTCTTTCTCTTTTTTCACCAATAAACAAAGGAAATATATCATGCAGGAAATATAAAACATCCAACATTCAAAAGAAAACATCCTAAACAGAAATCTTCCAAAAATAATAAAAACTAACAACCAAAAAGTAAATAAATCCAGTGATACCAAATGTATAAACTATCCGCTCCCCACACTGGAACCCTATATTTCCCTCAATGTGGGCAGAAATACAAAACATATCAAAGAAAGGGGTATGAAATATAGAATAGCTCACTAACCCTGATGGGAGGAAAAACCACCATCACCATACCTCTGTTGGTACTCGGTCATCCATGTCTCATTGCACCGGCGTCTGTCTCTGTGGTGCGCTGCTCCAGGATCAGGTCTTGTGGATCGCCCATCCTGTGCACGTATATCCAAACCGCTGATGCAAGATGGTCGATCTCCTCATCCATGTCTAAAAGGTTCTGCGACATGTACGAATTGTGGTCGTACATCACACTGTGCAGGAAGGAAATCGAGGCTGCTAGATACTGCTAAGTGTGGTCGTGACTGCCCTGCATCTGATCTTGTATCATCGGAGACTGTGGCTGAGGGTGATGCGGAGACTGGGGCTAAGGACGGTGCGGAGACGACTTTGGTGACTGATGTTGCATGGGCTCCTACTGCAGCGGGTCCATGGCGAAGGAAATGAAGCCCTCATCAGTCTCAATAGGAAGGTTTTGAAACTCCCGCTCGAAACCTCTGCAGCACTCCTGATCTGGCTCTATTTCCAAATCAACCATAGGTGTGTCTCATTCCGTCTTGGTACACAGGAGATGTGGAATCTCCATGAACGGAACACTCACAGCCCCGTACAACCACTCAAATGACAGTGAATAGGAGGTGGTCTTGATCGAATGGAAGTTGACCATCCTGGTCATTGTAATGTGGTAGGAGAATCCTTGAACAAGCCTCGTCAATCCCTCAGGTAACTCGATGCCCAAATTGTCTGCCTGAAGGGTAATCATGCCTCCCGCGGAAATCTCACCCTTGTCCTACCTCGATGTCTCCAGAATGCGCTCGACCCAGAAATCTACCCAGCGGCTGAATCTCATCCCCTCAATGGCCAACTAGCATAAGAACTGGATCTCATCGTTGGGAACGTTAATCACCTCATCACGACAAAAGAGAGTAGAGGATAGTAGATGGTGCACATACCGCAGCATTGGATGAATAATCTTGTTGTTCTTGTCCCCGACATTTCTGGCCTTCTTTCCGACTGCGTACCAAAACAAGGAACTCTCCTTCATATTTTGTGTGCATCTCTCTGGGTCAAGCCTAACCCTGATCTCTATGATGTTCCACCCGAACGCCGCCTCGATGTCGGAGAGAGTCATCTCGTACGAGCGGTAATTCCAGTGGAAATGAATAAACTACTCACAGGGCATCTCATCCACCTCTGTGTATGTATTGACTGTGGCAAGAAACTCCAGTGTATACCGAGGATAGGTGGGCGCTACTTGAGAGGAGAAGCCTCCTAGACCCCCTTTGTGAAGGAGGCATAAGACTAACTCCCTGAGTTGTAGAGCCTCCAAAGCTGCTTCATCGGTGAAGCGGGTCTCCTTAATCTTTTGGGTGGAAATGGAATCCCACCTCTGAGCATATACGCCAGTGATCTGACACAATCCCATAACACAGTCAGGGACCGGTTGTGGGGCAGGCTCAGGTGCCAGAGGAGGAGGTGGCGGTGGTGCTGACGGATCTGCTCTCGTTCTCTTCTTCGATGCCATGTCTATTAAATGCAGGAAACACATCAGAGGCACAAGAAATATGAGATGTAATAATCACTCGGATGTTATATCAAAAGATAATATTTACACTAATTAATATGCAACTTATAGCAATGAGCATAATGCTTGTAAGTTCATGTGCATATGATAGTCCTAAACCTAATCGTTCGTCAAATCACAACACAATTTCATAATTTCACTATTCACAGCCAAAATCAGGATAAATGACAACAGCCATAGTCAAAATGACAATCCAAAATTATCAGTCCGCAACCATATTGACAGCCCAAAATTCTAGTCAAAATCACAGCCAAAATTTCCATACCTAATATTCACATCATCCATATCAATACAATGAAACTATTCAGAAACACCAATTCGCAAACATTAAATTCAAATTAATTACAAAACTTTAACATTCTTCAATATTTCCAAAAATTATCAAAAATCATTAACTGAAAGTGATAATGAAATTAAAGAGTATGAACTTGAAGAATGTTACTGAATTGAAGCTTAGAACGGTTAATTGAATGAGCCCACAACAAAATTGAACCAAAATTGAGGAATCTCCCAAAAGTTAGGTTTTGTGTTCTTGGGTTGAATTGATTGGAATTTGGGGCGAAAGATGATGGAATATGGGTGCGAGAATGGAAAAGATGGTGGTTTATGGCTAATCTGGCCAGGAGGAGCGGTGGAGAGCGGCGGAGGAAGGCAAATCGGTGGTGGCTAGGGTGAAAATGGGCATAACAACTGTTATGCCCATTTCTTTCCCTTTTATAGTTACATTGTCGCGAGCGCGACTGGTTCGTTACGAGTTGCGACGCTGGGCCAATCCATCGCACTCACGATGGGTTCTGTCGCAACTCGTGAATGTTGGGCTCTGGAAGTTGCAAATTGAGAATTTTTACTTGATTTCCATCGCACTAGCGATTGGGCTGTCGCCACTCACGATGCCTTTATCGCGTTCGCAAATGTTTGGACCTAGAAGTTAGCCGTCGCGAGTCGCGAAAAATCCATCTCGCTTGTAACATAAAGAGGATTCACCCTTCAATTATTTTAAAAACTCACATACTTACAATCCTTCTCCACTTCTCACTTCCTGTAAAATCACATCAAAACACCACCAAAACAAGAACAAAGAAAAATCATAAAGAAAATAATGACCGAATTCGAAATTGAACCAAAATAAATGGAAAATCATGAATTATTCTCTGGATAATCAAAACCAAGTTTATTTAAAGTCGTTGCCATGACTTACCTCCTTTCTTGGGGTTTTACTCCTGGATCAAGAATTTCAATATCTTCCCCTTTTTCCTGTACAAAGTTCTCGCGGTAAAGTTTCAATAGTTACCCATTCACCTTGAAAGAGTTGGACTTAGATCGATCTAAAATTTCTACCGCCCCATATGAGAAGACTTTCACCACCTCAAACGGTCCAATTCATCACGACCTTAATTTCCCAAGAAAATTCGAATGCGAGATTGAAATAGGAGGACCTTTTGACCTATGTAAAATTCCTTCCTATTGATTATCTTGTCATGCAAAGCCTTCGTTTTTTCCTTGTAAATCTCAGCATTTTCATAGGACTCTCTTCTTATCTCCTCTAGTTCTTGCAATTGCAACTTCCTGTACAAACCGGCTTCATCCATGTCAAGGATGAACTTCTTGACTGCCCAATAGGCTTTATGCTTTCAACTAGGAAATGACAGGGCTTTCCAAAGATCAAACGGTATGGTGACATATCTATTGGTGTCTTATATGCCATCCTATATGGCCACAAGGCTTCATTCAGCCGATAAATCCAATCCTTTCGGTTAGGATTAACCATTTTGTGAAGGATGGACTTGATTTTCAGATTGGAAACTTTGGCTTGGCCATTGGTTTGTGGGTGATAGGTAGTAGAATTCCTGTGTGTGACAACATACTTCTTCAAAATGTCCTCTATCATTCGATTACAAAAATGGGTGCAACGGTCACTAATCAAGGGTCGAGGGACCCCAAACCTAGAGAAGATGTTATCTTTTAAGAAATCCTCAACCACTTTCGAATCATCAGTCCTAGTGGGTTTTGCTTCAACCCACTTGAAACATAGTCAACAGTAAGAAGAATAAATGTAAATCCACAAGAGTTAGGGAAGGGTCCCATAAAATCAATGGCCTATACATAAAAATTTCACAATAGAGTATGGGTTTCTGAGGCATCTCATTTCTAGAATAAATATTCCCTATTCTCTGACAGTTATCACATGTTTTATAGAAAGTGTATGCATGTTTATTAAAAGTAGGCTAATAAAATCCACTTTCTAAAATTTTCCTAGAGATTCTCTTTGCTCCAAAATGAGATTGCGAGGCTTCTTCAGCAGGATAAGGACCATGATTTAAGGGTTGTGTGTGGCCACTAGTTAAATGAGATTGCAAGGCTTCTTCAGCAGGAGGGGGAATGGGAAAGAGTGTTGAAGTTCACTATTGACAAGTTGAAGTGTATGGGTTAGATCTTGGATAAGATATTGACCACCGTGGATAAGACGTATGAAAATTTAGACGTTGTGAAGAGGGACTTGTCATCTGCTCAAGCTTACACTCTGGAGTTGAAAACTAAATATAACTCTCTAGGTAGGGTTGATCATTCACTTTGAAATTAGTCGTGGTACTATATCTCCTCTTCGTCCTTATGTCCGCGGATCTGCGGGGAGAATCTGTTGTGGATAGTTAGATCGTGGTTCCAACCTTCATGGATATACGTTTAAGATGCCGGCACATATTTAAAATCTTAACGGTTATAAAGCCTCTTTGTGCTGATCTTTGGAGTGATATAAAATTGTGTGACTGATAAGTTTTCAGTTAGATCATGATGAGCATGGGCTGATCGTGAGGATTACGTCCGGAAGGTATATTATGAACACCAACTTTCTTGGATGTAGAAGTTGGGCTAGGAAGGTCATCCTTCTTTTATGCATATTAAAAATTGAAGAATAGGATAGTGATTGTAGGAATAAAAAAATTGTACCTAAGGTCCCAAAGTTTTTGGGTGGTAGTTTAGGCTTTGTGCCTTTGTTCTTTGTATCCCCTTACATTTATAATGACATCGGGTTATGATGGGTTATGATGGCTACATGTTCCATAAATTTTAGTGGTGGATGTGTCCCATATGTGCTTGGAGCGAACTGGCCTTGCATTCCTGAGATGTCGTGGGTAGTGTGAATGATATGTCCCTTATTTTGTGAGTAGCGGGTGATTTTCCTTCTTAAGTCAAGGGGTGGGTAATTTTCCCTTATTTTGCAAAGTCGAGGGTGATTTTCAAGCTTCATTCGCAGTGTGGGGAATTTTGCCTTATTGTAAGAAGTCGCGTGTGATTTTCATGCTCAATTAGTAGAGTGGGACGGTTGCTCTTATTTTGCAAAGCCACATGTAATTCACCTTCTTAAGTCCCAGGGTGTGGTATTTTCCCTTATTTTGCAAATCCGCGGGTAATTTGCTTGCTAAAGTCGTGGGGTGGGCATTGGTCCTTATTTTGTAAAGAAACATGTAATTTTCTGGGTAAAGTCGCAGGGTGGGGAATTTGCCCATATTTTGTAAAGCCGCAGGTGATTTATTAGGTTAAGTCATGGGGTGGGGAATTTTTCCTTATTGGTTTACACTCTGCATTTCATTAAAAAAATCATTTATGTATGTACATGCATGATCACATTATGCCTCAAGCTTTTAGAATCCTTGATCTGCGATGATATCGAGACCTATGTACAATACGTCTGTGTGGGAACCCTAGATTCACACGTGGTATTTTCTAAGATTGGTTATGTGCCACGTATTTGGAATATGTTTCTCATCCATCTAGGCCGGAGAGTAGCTGATAGATTTGTATGCATCTGTGATTATGTATGGCCCTTCCCATGTTGAACTTAATTTCCTCGTTTTTTTAGCCAGGATGGCTTCTTTCTTCCTTAGGACTAGGTCTCCTACCTCGAAACTGGTTGTGCATCCTTTTTCATTGTATGAATTTCCATTTTTCTTCTTTTACTTGGATTTTCTAATGGTTGAAAATTTTCATTGCACTTCGAGGATATCCAAGTTTACTCTCAAGCCTTTGTGTTTTCCTTCATTGATGTAGCTGATGATTCTCAGGCTGGGGATCTCTACCTCAGCGGGGATGACTACTCTTTTGTATCCATATGTTAAACTGAAGGGTGTTTAAAAAATGGGTGTTCTTGGCATGGTTTGGTATACCCAAAGGACTATTGGTACCTCTTCAACCCATGGTGACTGCTTCCCTTATAGTTTTTTTGATAACCCGGACTATGATCCTGTTGGTGACCCCGTCTTGGACGTTGGCTTGAGGGTATGCTACCGAGGTAAACTTTTGACTTGTGCTCAATTCACAGCACCACTCATTGAAGGCTACATTTGAAAATTGTGTCTCTTAGGCCGATATAATGATCCTTGGTATGCCAAAGTGACATACTATGTTCTGCTAAATGAATCAGATTGCTTCTTTGGAAGTGGTCCTACTGAGAGGTTTTGTTTCCATTACGACGATGAGGAATTTTTCTCTTCCCGAGCCAGTTGAGAAAAGGCCTACGATGTCTATTCCTCATTGGTGTTTACCTAGCCCATAAGCTACAGGTTGCTGGCCTTTAAGCCCAGCCGAATATGTAACAAAGAATAAATTAAGGCAGAAGGCATAACTTCCAGCCAAATGGACCGAGAAGAGAAATCAATATCAACACATACCAAGAAAGATGTCTGAAAGAATTCAGTCATGGACCGAGAAAGATGAAATCAATACCAACACATAACCACGAACTGAAATTGTAGAGACCGTGATTCAAATACGATATAACCTATAACCTTAGAACCAAGTAAGGTGGATTCATGATTACTATTACCTAAAAATACAGGGAGAGCAATACTGGCTCAGGTAAGTGAGACTAAATTGAGAAATTCTAGTTCTCCGAGGAAAAAATTGACTTGATCGATGGAGTATTTTCCCCAGAATTACTTCTGGAACCTGTTTTGTAGGAAGAGATATTTCCCGGTGAACAACACGTACTTTACTTGGTTGGATTACAACATCATTTGGCGCCGACAGTAGGAATGTAAAAAAATTTGTTTCAAAATACTTCAAGTAAACAATGGTGTTCATCAGAAGTGAGAAAACCCACAACTATCAAACACAAGAATAAACAGTTAGACGCAACAAAAGTATTCATTCCAGCCAAGATCATGCATGTGTCCCTAGTAGAGAAAGAGAAAACAATAAGGAAGATACAGAGCATGAGGAGGAGCAATAAGAATCCCCTAACACAAACCAGGAAAAAGAGAGGAAAGCGTTGCGGCATACATATAAGTCTATTTATTCACCACCACAAGAGCCAAGGCCAGTTATTCACCACCATAAGAGCTAAGGCTAGTTATTCACCACAAGAGCCTGCTAACAAGAGGCTTCGTTCGGACAAGACAATAACATTTAGCAAAGAAGATGTGGTTCCCAACGCTTCACCTCATAATTATCCAATGGTTATTATCACTGAAACTGGTAATGTAATGGTTCATAGAGTATTTGAGGATGATGGAAGTGCAGTCGAGATCTTATTTGTTGATTGCTTCAATAGGATAGGTTTCAAACAGACTGATCTAAAGAAGTCCACATCCTTAATTATAGGATTTAGAGGATGAGCAGAGATAAAAATTTGTGAAAGTGAAAGAAATTGTACCATCATGTGCAATTTTTTAGTCATTAACACACCAGGTCCATTTACTGTCATCATCGGAAGGTCCTGGATAAACACAGCAAAGGAAATATGATCCCTGGCACTTTGTAATTAAATTCCCGACTCCAGTTGGAATCGCACCGATAAGAGGAAACAAAAAAAATTTGACGCAGTGCATGGTCACTACGATGAAAGCAGTGAAAATTTTGGAGCAAAACACTGTCTCAGATAACGGCTTACTTAGGCAATCAGAGTCAGCAATAGATCTGGGAGAAGAAACTAAAGTTGTCACTTTTGATGATGAAGACACTTCTTAGTGCTTTAAATAGGAAAACATCTTCCAAATTTAGAGAAAGAAAGGTCATAAAAATCCTCTGAAGGTATAAAGATACATTCGCATCGAGTGTACATGACATGGGGGGATTTGACCCAGGATATGCTACCCATTCTTTGAATATCAGCAATTCATTCAAACCAGTCAAGCAAAAGCGGCGAAGCTTCAGTAGTGACAGGCGAAAAGTAATTTAAGAGGAAGTAACAACTTTGCTTCAGGCTGGTATTCTAAAAGACGCAACCTATCTGAATTTGTTGTAAAAAAGGTAGATGCGGGTTGAAGAATGTGTATGGATTTCACTGATCTAAATAAGGTATGCCCAAAGGATTGTTATTCGTTTCCTAAAATTGATCAACTAGTCGAAGCGATTTTAGGATACGAAGTCCTAGCCTTTTTGGATGCATATAAAGGACACCACTAAATACTGATGTGCCCAGAAGATGAGGAGAAGATGAACTTCATAGCGAGCTTTGGAATATTTTGTTATGTGAAAATGTTGTTTGGCCTAAAAAATGCAGGAGCAACATATCACAGAGTGACCGATAATTCATTTCGCAATCAAATGGGATGAAATGTGGAAGCATATGTCGACGACATGGTTGTCAAAAGCAGAAGGATAGAAAACTTTGCGGAAGACTTCAAGGAAACAATGGATACACTAAGTGTGATTAGCATGAAACTTAATCCTAAGAAATGCATAATTGGAGTAGGCACAGGAAATTCTTAGGATACATGGTATCCTCTAGGGGGATTAGGCCAATCCAAAGAAAATACAAGCTATAGTTAACTTTCGTCAACCACGAATAATTAAGGACGTACAAATATTAATGGGATCGTTGGCAGCCCTTAGTAGATTTATTTCAAAGGCAGCTGAGAAACATTCCTCACTCTTTGAATTCCTTAAGAAGGTAAAGAATTTTAACTGGAACAAGAAAACCCAAAAAGCATATGAATTCTTGAAGGATCGGTTTTAGGCATTGCCAACATTGATACCAATCTCTGGAGAAACCCTATATCTGTACTTGGCGGTTTCAAAACTTGTTGTAAGCTCAGTTTCCATGCATCGAGAAGGCTAAATACAAGTGCCAGTGTACTACATCAGTAGAATACTACAAAGTACAGAGAGGGTGTACATTCAAGTTGAAAGGCTAATTCTAGCTTTGATATACTCAGTAAGAAGGTTGCAAACTTATTTCCACAGTCACGGGATCGTTGTCTATAAAGATTACCCAATCAAGACTCCAAAGCAAACCTGAAGCACCTGGTAGAATGAACAAGTGGGCTCCTTAACTGGGTCAACATGAGATCCAATTCCAACCACGGACTACAATAAAGACACAGGTCTTAGCTGATTTCATCGCAGAGATGACAAGAGAAGATGCACAAGACACGAATACACAGCAAAATATTGGAATCAACAAAGGGAAATTCGAGTGGGTGGACATCGCATGGAAATTTTTCGTTGATGGAGTATCTAGCAAAGAAGGTTGCAGTGCAGTACTGCTATTAATCAACCTAGAAGGAGGGAACTACAAATATTCACTTCGTTTTGACTTTCCACTCACCAACAATGAAGTGGATATGAGGCATTAATATGTGGCTTAGAACTTACAATTAGGATGAAGGTAAAAAAATGTTCGGTGCTTTAGTGATTCACATATAGTAGTCCAACAAGTGAGAGAAGACTACGAAGTGCCAAAAGAGAAGAAAAGACTTTTAAGGAGATTTCGTCAGCTCATTGGTCAACTTGAATACTTCGATATCCAACATGTGATAAGAAGTGAAAACACAAAAGCAGACTCCTTGAGCAAGCTAGCAACGGCCGGGTTTGATTCATTGGTCAGACACAAAGATGTGAGATGGTGGTCATTCCACTCAAAAGTACAGTAATAACAACTGTGTCAATGGTTTAGATGCAAGAAGTAAACTGGATGACACCGTTGATACATTACTTCTCAAGGGGAAAGTTTCCAACAGACAAGATACAAGATAGAAAGTTGGAACTATGATCTCATAATTACGTTTATGAAGAGGGAATCGTATACAAAAATGGTATCTTATATCCATGGATAAAGTGTATATGACCATCACAAGCAGGTGAGAATTAGAAAGAAGTGCACGAAGGATTACACGGAATGCATCAAGGGTCTTAAAAAATTGCGAAGAAGATAATTCGGGTATGATACTATTGGCCAACTATTTTCAATAATGCGCACAACTTCGTTCTCAAGTGCAGAAGTTTCCAAATTAATGCTCTAGTATAACATAAACCTCAAGCTACCTTAAAGGGAGTATATGAAGCATGGTCGTTTGATAAATGAGGAATTAACTTGGTCAGACCTTTCCCAAAGGGTGATGGCAATGCAATATTACTAATTGTTGCAGTAGATTCAAAATGGGTAGAAGCAAAGCCATTAGGAAGAGTCACTGCAGAAGTAAGAACGAAGTTCATTTGGAAGAACATAGTTTGTCGCTTCGGGGTGGCACAAACTATTGTCTCACACAATGGCACAAAGTTTACAAGTTGGACCTTTACATAATGTTGCTCGAAGTTAGTGATTGCACAAAAAGTTCACATCGGTAGCCCACCCCCAAGCTAATACTCAGGTGGAATTAACCAAAAGAACAATAATTCAAGGAATCCAAAAGAGATTGGAAGGAAAGCAAATTGATTGGGTGGACGAGATACCCAATACCTTATGGTCGTACAGAACAAATGTTTGACAACCAATGAGAGAAACACCATACAGTCTTTTCTATGGCTATGAGGCAGTAATACCAGTAGAAATCAAGATTTCAAGCCTTCGAGTAGAAGAACACAAGAAAGATGAAAATATCAAAATGATGAGGTTATATTTGGATGAACTCTAAAAAAAGAGGCAAGTAAAAATTAAAGAGGCGAAGGATAAATAGAAGATGGCTAGAGCATATAATCAGAAAGTCAAGTAGACGCAATTTTGGACTTGTGATTTTATACTGCAAAAAACTGAGGCAAATCTAGCAAAGGAAAAAAGGAAAGTTAAGCCCAAAGTGGGAAGGCCCGTAAAAGATAGCGAAAGTGCACCGATTCAAATGTTATGATTTAGAAAGATTGGATGGGAGCAGGGTCCCCAATACTTGGCATGTGATCAACCTTAGAAAGTTTTATGTGTAGATCTAAAGTGGAGGGAAGAAAAAATCCAATTGTATAGAAACCATGAGATGATCATTGGTGATGTTCGCGTCCTTTTTTTGTTTTGAAAGTTATATTATCGCAGTTGTACATTATAAATATGTAAAAAAACACCTTTGGAGGCAACACACATTTTATGTCTTTTACTTACATTTTCTGAATAATAGCCAACTCTGAAACATCGCAAACAATTGAGTCTGACCAATCACAAAGCAACAACTTAATAATTTTCAATTTTGCAAGCTCTATATCTTGCAACACCTCAATCTTACTTCCGCAAGCTATAGATTTAGCACAAAGGAAAATATGTCTACAAAAATAGCAACGGAAACAAGCAATAGATCTTACAGTTCACACTATAAAAGTTCTCAAGTTCATAAGCTATAGGTCTCGGAACTTTGTAAACTTAACTAAACATGATATAGATCTTGTAAAAAGGGCAGATATGCACACAAAGACGAAAAATGCAAGAAATAGATCTTGCATTTTGCATAATACAAGTTCTCATGTTTGTAGGCTATAGATCTTTGCAACTTCGTGAATTTAACTAAGCAAGCCATAGATCTTGCAAAAAAACATATATGCCCACAAAGGTGACAAAAGGAAGCAATAGACCTTGCAAGTTTGCACAATACAAACCCTTAATTTTGAAATCTATAGATCTTGTAAAAAAAGGCTAATGTGCTAGAAGTGTCAATAATGGAAACAAACTATAGGTTATAAAGCCTTGCATGGTGAAGGTTCAAAAACTTAAGCACTTAAGCAATAGATTTCTTTGATGCATAAGGAAACGAAAAAGAAGAAATGGAAAAAATCACAACACTTTACGGTGGTGGATAGAAAATAAACAAAATTACAAAATTCGAGTACATATAAAATAGAAGTAATACTTTGAACATTCCAAAAAAGAACTAGTACATAGAATAGAAGAAGAAAAAGAAAACTATTGGTGCCTTGATGAGCAAGATGATCCAGAGGACGAAGAACTGCCATGACGACGAGGTTGCTCAGCTTCATGATGTGATTTCTCAGCCTCGGGACGAGATTGCTCAGTCTTGCACTCATTATCTAGGATATTGCCATTACTCCATTTCATAACTTCATTCTAACCATACTCAACTGTTGGCACTAAATAAGTTTGTTTTGTTCAGCACAGAATTCTTTCAACTCATGGAAAACATCTTGGGTATCCTTTAAAGTTTTCTTCCATCTAACTCCAAGGTCATTATTACTAAGTAACATATACTTCAAGAAAATACCCAATGATACTGCCCATTCTTGTAAACGGTTAGGAAGATTGAGCTAACGCATGTATATGCCACAGATTCAAGATCGACAAAACTACGAACTATATCCTTGTCTAAATCTTCAATGCTATAGCCTTTAGGTACAAAATTACTACTGGAGCATGTCGCAGAAGAAGCTGAAGATGATGAGGAAGAAGGAAGTTGCCATCCAAGACATAATGAAGTGGATTCTAAATAAGAAAAGCGATAAGCAGAAATAAGCTCAAGATCTTCCTTGGATAGAAACTGAGTAACTTCACCCAGCTTAATGGGGACAAAATGAATGGAAAGACATAAAACCAGGACGATCACAAAAATTAACATTAGATTCCAAACACCCAAGATGTTTCAAAACTAATAATGAACCAACATATCAAAACCCTGCATATAAAGAAATATGATAAGAACTCGCAAAATTAAAAGCATAATTCAAAGACTAATACCCAAAATAATATAACCTGTACAAACATACATCAGAATACTGTTATAGATTACAAATAAAAATCCATAGTAATAAAATCCACTAATATTATAAGGAGAATCAAATTAATTATGAACAATGGTAGTGGAATCCTCCTTATTCGCAACTTGGTTGATGACCTCAGTTTTCGCATTGGCATCAGAATTAGCAGGAGGCTCAGAAGGGTGAGAACCAAAGGAAAACCCCACAAAATAATCAACCTCACAAATCTTCGGTTCACCCACAGAAGGCAAACAAGGAAGACAGACGTGGTGAGGAAGCAAGTCATAAGGGTGACCACCATCATAAATGCTAATAATAAACCATTTGTTAATAATAGCCTTCTATTGGTTCAAGACTTTCTCAGACTTAACCAGTTTAAGCAGATTTTGAGCCTTCACGGTAGGGTTCAGTCCTCGCAGTTCGACCAGAGCCTTACAGTACCCAACATTGAGACCGGAGGTAAAAACTTCTTCAAACAAATCATAGAAAGATTTCATCTTCACGAGCTGAACAACAAGAACCTGATAGAACCCAAGTGAAGCAGGACCATTAGTATGCATCTTCTTCAACTCGGAATACAACCTACCAGCTTCTTTCCAAGTAGCCAGGGCACGTTCCTCAGCAGTATGTGCAGGTTTTTCATCGGATTCAAGAGAGACATTCGAAGTGTTGCACTTAATTTTGGTGGCCTTCCATTTTTCTAGGAGCGAACCGTCTCCCTTAGAAAACTCAGCAACTCATTCACTGACGAGCTGGAGACTCTCACCAACCTTATTTTCCCAAGTATACAAACAAATATAGAAATGACACATCGCAATGGAGAGAGACCAAATTAAATTACATATAATCCTTAAAGAACATACCACAACCATTGTTTCATGAGTGACAATTTAGATAGGGTAGAAGGAATTGTTCCTTCTACCATTAAGTCATGGCTTCTTGGTGGGAGTTTAGGGTGAGAATGGCTAATGCGGCCCCTTTTCTTAAAAGGCTCCAAAGCGTGTGAGAATCCACTTGTTCTATCCTTTTTCTATCTTCTGTGGGAAGTGTCATTGGTGTTACGAGTAGCGATCTCCCCACCTTATTCAGAACTTATTAGCTGGAAGTCAGCTTCGATAGCCTTTCCTGATGAGACAATGGTTGAAATTTTTTTATTGGTTTGAATAGCCATATCTTTGACCACCCCATCTTCATCATCAGAGAAGAAGGTTCTCTCAATAGGGCGCTTAGTTAAATCCATATCTTCAATTCAATGTATAGAAAAGTTAGGCAAACACATAGAAATCACATAACAATGTGAACAGCAAAAGAGGAAAATAAGTAGGTTAAAGAAAAACAAAATGATAACAACAAACAAACACCTCACTCTCGAAATCACTATGGCGAAGATAGATTGAGTGTTGGTTGAGTTTAATACAACCTCAGACTCACCGTTAAGATGAACCACTGTCTTAGGACACTTAGATTTGAGAACATTATAGTTCCAAACCAGCAAAGTTGGTTTGCTTCAATTACCAAGTTTTAAAAAGAAATATTATTTCCACCACACCACACAATTATTAGAAAACCCACTCACAAACTCAACATTGGGAATGACTAGAAAATGAGTGAATTCTTCAGAAGAATTTTTAACCTTGCAAAGAAGATAAAGGCTACAAAATAGGTCAATTGAAAAAGGGATTTGAGCTACTTCGCAGACAAGATAAAAAAATGAT
Source organism: Rubia peregrina (assembly GCA_032355705.1). Classification (NCBI taxonomy): domain Eukaryota; kingdom Viridiplantae; phylum Streptophyta; class Magnoliopsida; order Gentianales; family Rubiaceae; genus Rubia; species Rubia peregrina. The sequence continues at coordinate 16,225 of JAULKK010299253.1, forward strand.
GATTAAAGATACAACCTTGGGGTGTAGCTAAGATAAGGCAACCAGATACTGTGAGAGTAAATCTATGATATGCTGAGATCGAGGAAAAGCAAGCCCAAATTTAAGCAATCTAAATAATAGGACATAAACCTAGGAGGAGAAGTGTGAACACTCTCAGATCTGTTAAGATCCTTAAGCTCGTAGGAAGATGAAAAAGGAAATCTACTTCTTACATTGTCTAGGTAGTAATCAGAATGAATACTACGGGTGGTAGAACTGGCAGGATGGTCAAAATTCTCTCCAGAGTTGCAGAGGGTTCACCAACATTAGCTATAGACATATTTCCTAAAATTCAAGAGAAAACTATACCAATCAGAGTTACATAAACCAAAAAAGAATATTCCGGTAAAGGCTAAAAAGATACATAGAGCACTCACCGAGGAAAAACAGAGAAGAAGAAACACTATCGGAAAATTCCTACACTAAGATTAAAAAACAAAGCTACTTTAGTAGAGACAATGCACAAGCTTCCAATTATAAGAATCGCCCTGTAAAGGATGAAATTAAGAAAAAGGGAAACTTACGATTCGATGAAGAATGGAGAGGAACTAGATTTATAAAGAATGCAGGAAGAAGATGAAGTATCCAAAAGGGTTAAGGAATTTAATTTAAGAGGCTGAAAAGCCAAGAGAAGTCAAATTAGACAAGAAAATTAATGATGAATGTCTAACGAAAGGTAACTTACCTTTTTAGGAATACAAGAAGCTGGTAGAATATAGGTAGGTACAGTACACTGAATAATGAAAGAATTAGATTACCAAAATCAAAGCACTTATAAAGAGGAAGATATAACAGATGAGGAGAGAATTTCGAAATAGTACAACGAATCAAGAGGAGGAAATCTAGGTTCAATGAAACAAAATATTAAATGACTAGGTTGGTTACAAGTACAGTGGATATACAAAAGATTCAAATTCAAAATTAATAAAAATCAACATTGCATTGGTAGCCAAGAAACAAGTAACACTTCGCGAAGACAATCTTGGTTTCATCAATAGCAAACATGTTCAGAAGTTCACGAAACAACATTTCGCATACATTCTACAACGAAGTCATCGCTTATGGTGTATACCTAGCCCATAAGCTACTGGCTACTGGCCCTCAAGCCCAGCACAATATGCAACCAAGAATAAACGAAGGAAGAAGTCATAATATCTAGCCCAATGTCCATGATTTACCATAAGCCGTTAATGGTGAAGACATGTTTGAAAGGGTTGAGTCATGGACCGAGAAAGATGGAATCACGACCAACACGTAACCACGAGCCAAAATTGTAGAGACAATGATTCAAACACAATACAACCCACAACCTTAGGCTCAGGTAAAACGGAATAAAGATTACTATCGCCTATAAATACAAGAAGAGTAACTCTGGCTCTGGAAAGTGAGACTAAAATGAGAAATTCTAGTACTTTGGGGAAAATACTGACTTGATTGTCAGAGCACATTCCCGAGAATTTCTTCCGGGATCTATTTTGGAAGAGATTTTTCATTGTGAACAACGGGTACTTTACTTGTTCAAATTACCACATTTACCAATTATAAAATTTCCAAGCACTGTAGACTCCCGTCATCTCAGATTGGAGTTTTCTTTGGACCAAGGCCCTGCGTTGGCAGCTGTTGTAGTTTTGGACGAAGTTGTGCACATCTCTAAACATGATCAGCCTATAGTACCTTGATCGTACTCCCTTTGTTCATCTAACATTGGCACTTCAAATTTTGACACAATTTTTAAGAAGATAACAATTTTGTGGTGCACATTGAATTGAAAAAAGCAAAAGTATAATGTGTGGTTTAAACTACCTTAAAACATACTACAAGTGGAAAGTGCCAATAAAAAATGGAAAGTGCCAATAAAAAATGAACACACATAAAAGGAAAGTGTGCCATTGAATAATGAACGGAGGGAGTATGACTTTTTCTGATATCGTTCATAACGGCAAGAGGTCTTAAGGACTAAAAGGTATATTAAAAATATGTTAGGGTAAAAAATAGTTCTTTTTTGTTGGGTTTATAAACTTGTTTTCGGATATTGTTAGGACCATTTGGACAATATAGTAAAATTATTATTTTTTGGAAAAATATGTAGTCAATTTTTTGGATGAAAATGATTGAATACTTACCATAAATGAAATGTGTCATAATTAGTGAAATAGACTATTTTTTTTTAAAAAAAGCTTTACAGTGTTAGAAAAACTCAGGCAATAGAGATATAGTTGATTTTGAATTAGGATAAGAAAGGAAACATCTTTCTAATTGATTTTGTATATATTATGTTATATCTTGTATACCCTTTGTTATGAATACACACATCCTCAATGATTTGCGAGTTTTGCATTCTATCATGGTACGAGACAGGTTTCACTAAAAAAATCTCATAATTTCCTAATTTCTCCTGATTCCATTCAACAATCAATGGCTCTGGCACCCGCCTACCGCCGCCAGATCCGGTAATCTTATCATCGACGTTCTTCTCTGGATATCTCAATTTCCTGTCGTTCAAGTTTCAATTCTGTTCACGCCGTCACTTATTCAACCCGCTGTCCACTCACGTTGTCGTTCACCGCCAATTCTAGCGTCTTCTACACTTGTCTCCACCAATATTAGCTCTTTGCCTCCGGTCTTCTTCCCTGTGTGTTGGTTTAGCCCATATTCTATGATTTCCTTCTTCTCCAGATCCAACTGTTCATTTTTTCTGCACGTTTTTTCGACGATTTTGATAGAAAGAGGGGCGCATGAGTTACACGTGCCATAAACTATTCCAACGCGTCCATATATGTGGCTTCTACACCAAGCGAGTGTTTCTTACGCGCTAAGGAAGCTTCTCGCATCTGCCAAATTCTCGCGAGTTGAAGCAACTTCTCACGAGTGGATCTATTTTCTCGCGAGTTTTTACACTCCCAGTCAGCATCACAGTCAATGCCTAGTCAGCACCTCTTCAGCGCCTAGTCAGCATTGATTTATTTTAAAAAATATTGGTTTCTCTTGTATTATGGATCTTTTTAATCGCTCACAGTGCCAATGGTTCTTCATGTTCTAAACTGCACGATGAATGGTACCAATTGTTGTGCCAGTGGTATAAGAAATTTGGTCATGTTGCTTCTATTTGTTCTAACTTGGTATCTCGATCCTCATATACAGCTTCTCCACCACATGCTTCTTCGCTTATTCACTGGATAGCTGATTCTGACGTGATGAACCACAGTACTTCTTCTCAGTCCGCTTTTGAACGCGTAACTCCTTATTATGGTAACAAACGTGTTATTGTTGGTAACAGTTATGCTCTTAACATTACCCATGTTGGTCATTCTCGAGTCTATGATTCATTATCCTTATGTAATGTTTTGGTGGTTTCGCAAATTACTAAAAATTTATTGTCTATTAGCAAGTTGACTCGGGATATGAATGTTGTTATTTTTTTGATGATTCTTCTTTCACTATTTCAAACTAGTTTACTGGAGATGTTATTGGCAAAGACCATGGTGATAATGGCTTATATGTTTGGGATTATGATGGTGCTGGTTTATTTACTTTTGTTGCATCAAGTGCCCCTAAAGAGTCTTTTGAACTTTGGCATAGTAGATTGGGTCATGTACCTTATCATATCATTTCATCTTTGAGTAAGTCTGCATGTTTGTCAGTTACTAGTCTGCTTCCTAAGCCTCATTTATGTCCCGCTTGTGAGATGGCTAAAGGCAAGCGTATTTCTTTTAGTGATAATTTGAAACGTGAACCACGCATACTTGATTTGGTTCACTGTAATTTTTGGGGACCCTCACCTGTTGTCTCTCGAGCTGGCTACTCCTATTATGTCATTTTTGTTGATGATTTTTCTCGGTTTACTTGGTTATATCCTCTACATTGAAGTATGATTTTGTAAAGGCCTACATGCAATTTGAATCTTTTGTTAAGAACCAATTTTCTACCACCATTAAAGTATTTCAGAGTGATGGTGGAACCAAGTTTGTGAATCATCTCATGCAAACTCATTTTGTGTCAAAGGGCATTCATCATCAACTCTCTTATCCTTACACTCCTGAGCAAAATGGTCACACAGAGAGGAAGCATCATCATATTATTCAGACAAGTTTGCCGATGCTCTTTCACTCTAGCCTTCATCATTCATTTTGGTATGATGCATTTTTCACAACAGTCTACATTATCAACAACTTGCCTACTTCAGTTGTATCTAGTAAGTCTCCACTCTCTATTATTTTTGGTACTATGTCTGACTACTCCAATTTTCAGCCATTTGGTTGTCAAGTCTTTCCGTATTTGAGGCTCTATGCTACACATAAATAAGCACCTTAGAGTATGTCTTGTATATTTTTGGGTTACAGTTATAGTACAAGGGTTATCGATGTCTAGATCCTCTCACGAAGGAGTACATCACTCGTCACGCTCGGTTTATCGTCACTGGATGATTCTACTTTTTTGGAGCCTTCTTCAGTTTCGTCGGAGGTGTTTGACCCATCTTCTTCAGTCAAATCATCCATTATTTTGGAAAATTATAATTTTCATCCTGTACCGAAAACTCGAGGTTCTTCAGAAAATTGTGACCACCAGCATGATTGAAAGCAGCCAGTGCCGCAGCCAAATCACACGCCGCCCACCCCGGACACAGACAGTCTCGCAGGCTATCCAACAATATCTACTTCACCAGCACTGCTATCATCGTCTTCTACACGGCCGCCATCGCAAGCCTCAGGTTCCGTACCTGTCTCATGATATGCACCATCTTTGGCTGTGGGTCCATCTTCCTGGCATCTAATGGCTACTCGTTCGCGCACTGTTTCACTACGGTACAAGGATTTTTTTAGATTATGATAATTTCGGTTTTTTGAGTGCTTTATTTGCTAAGACCGAGTCTCGTAGTCATCGCTCAGCTGTCAAGGATCATGAATGGGTTGCTCTTATGGACTCAGATATGGATACTCTTCACTCTCAACAAACGTTGGAGTTGGCTTTATGTCCTCCACATGTTAATGTTATTGGATCAAAATGGGTGTACCTTTTAAAGTACAAAGCTGATGGCTTTCTTGACCGGCACAAAGCCCGGTTAGTTGCTCAAGGTTTTTCTCAATTACCTGGTTTTAGTTATGATCATAAATTTAGTCCGGTGGTGAAAGCATCAACTGTCAGTACTGTTTTATCTCTTTTTGTTACTCGAAATTGACCTTTAAGACAACTTGATGTTAAAAATGCATTTTAAATGGCGTTCTTAATTCCCCAGTTTATACGGAGTAGCCTGCTGGATATAAAGACTCAATGCGTCCAGATTATGTATGTTGTTTAAGCAAGGCCATTTATGGTTTGAAACAAGCTCCTCGTGCCTGGATTCGACGCTTCAGTTCTTTTTTGGGTGGTCTGGATTTTGTATGCAGTTCTGCAGATAATTCATTATTTGTGTTTTCATTGGGTGCCTCTTTAATTTATTTGCTGGTTTTATGTTGATGACATTATTCTTACTGGGAATAATGGTCATCTCATTCGAAAGTTTATTGATCGTGTTAATCAGGAATACAAAATTACCGATTTTGGCACTTTGCAGTATTTTTGGGTTTGGAGGTTGTTCGTACTTCCGATGGCTTATTCCTTTGTCAGACCAGATATGCCAATGACATTTTAATGCATACCAGAATACACTTGTTGCATTTTTGCAGCTTTCCAGCTCTTACGGTAAGCCATTCGAAAATCTCACCGTTTATCGCTCTTTGGTTGGTGCACTACAGTATTTGTCTATTACACATCCCGACATATCTTATGTTGTGAACACGGTCAATCAGCATGTGCATGCTCCTACTGATGACCATTACCAGGCTTTTACTTGAATTCTGCGCTATGTACGTGGTACTCTTATCTATGGTCTTTAGTTTTTGTCAAATTCATTTGCTTCACTAGTTTTGGTTATTCTGATGCTGATTGAGCTCGTTGTATTGAGACTCGTAGATCTACATATGGTTATTCCATTTTTCTTGGTGGTAACCTGGTTTCATGGAGTGCTAAGAAGCAACATACTGTCTCTCATTCTAGTTCAGAATTAGAATACCGAGTTTTGGCCAATAATATTACAAAACTATCTTGGTTGATGAATTTACAGGAGATTTACGTGTATCGACTCGTGTGTCCTATATTTTTCTGTGTAATAATAATAGTGCTCTCTTTATTGCTCGTAATCCAGTTTCGCATAAGAGAGCAAAACACATTGATATTGACTATCATTTTTGTGTTTGACATGGTGTTTTCTGGAAAGTTCAAGGTTGCTCATATTTCTACGGACTTGCAGCTTGAAAATATCTTTACAAAGTGGTAACCTTTTGAGTTCTTGTGTTCCAAGCTTTGCGTTGCGATCAATCCTACGCTTCGCTTGAGGGGGAGGGGGTAATAGAGATATAGTTGATTTAGAATCAGGGTAAGAAATAAATACTTTTTCTGATTGGTTTCATATATGTCCTGTTATGCGTTGTATACCTTTGAACTCACTATATATATATATATAAATACATACAACGACAATAATCTGTGGGTTTTACCTTCTATCAACAGGGAGTTCTATCTCTATACAGTGTGAGATATATTTTATTTTTA